>JAMXBD010003307.1:0-127507 GCA_024138025.1 Combretum micranthum
AATCTCTATAAATCAACTTTGCACTCTTCTCTACCTTATCTCTTTAATTTTGTGCATGTTTACTTATTTGCTCTTGATGCATTTCATGCTTAGAGACTAAATCAGAAAGTAACTGGAAGTTTAATTTCTAATCAGAGACTCAATCAGAGAGTAATTTAGAAGCTCAACTTTAAACATTTACTTAACTTAAGTGAACTTGTTTTATGTGAATTTTGATTAAAGTTATTGGTGGTTAAGTTGTTGTTTCCAAGTGAGTTTAAAAACCATTATAATTTAACTAACTAAGTGGTGTGAATTTGGTTGAGCTTTTGAAAAAGGTGAAATTTTTATTAAATAACCAGTTCACCCTCCTCTTGGTTATTCTTTCGGGACCAACAACTCAAAACTCCTAGATTTTGAAGGATTGCAATCGGAGCTTGAACAATCTTGTGTTGATTTGTTTACTTAATTAAAGATAATTAATTTATTGGTTATTGCATTGCATTAGTTAAGAATCTGTACCGCTCTGTATTTGCTTGTGTTGCTGTGTACTAGGCTCCTGGCTCACTTTTTGCCTTTCAGGTGTTGATGATGATGAATTCTACAATGCTTTGGGATATAGGACAGACTTTGAGGAATTCTTGGATGAGTAGGACGACTAGGAACTATCTCCTTGTGATGTTTGCTGTTAAAGAGATCCCTTCAACAGTTTTGAATATGATGTACTAGTTTTATTTTAAGGCTTACTTATAAGTCTAAAAGTTTTAATTAAAAGTATTCAAGTTTATGTTATTCTATAAAGGATCAAGATTTTGTAATCTTTTGAAGTACTAACCTAATGGTATTGTTATATTCTGATATGTAAAGTGAGTCTACTCTTAAAGAGTAGTTTTTGTAAAAGTTTTTCATTATAGCAGGTTTAATTAAGCAATCAACATAAACATTTTCTTTTCGAACAACCTTACATATAATATCTTTGTATATTATGTGTGGTTGGGGACTTGGCTTGCCTAATCATGTAATTAAGGTAAGTCCGGTCCTTACAGGGATAACGTCTACTTAAACTCGGTGGGAAGTGGGATTGATTTTGCTGGATTATTGTATGAATTGAGATAAATAGAGATGCGCAGTGACTATGAATCCTAGAAGAAGCTATTATTATACGATTGCTATAGGAGATATAGGTATTCGGGCTACCTATATCAACCCTTGAGCAATTGTTGCTATCCAGGACCCCCTTATTACCATGGCTTGTTGTCCGGAGTGTGAGTACTCCCCTGTTATTTGAATCACCTTAAATAATGACCTTAAATTATTGGTTGATGCATTGCACATAGTTTAGATGTGTATGCCATTTCGTGTGTGATTGTGTTGCTGTGTATTGAGTTTTGGCTCGTTTTTCCTTTTTTGGGTATTAATGACTACAACTTTAATGCCCATGCATATCTCGGTTATGGGACAGATTAATACAAGCTTATTGATGAGCAAAGTGACTAGGAATAGTAGATTATATATTTTTCTTAAGTAAAAATTATAGTTATATTTTCAAACTTTTATTTTCTTTTGAGGACCTAGTTTGTGCCCATAATTGTAGAATCCTTTATTAGATACCTTGTATTGATAGTTATTTACCTTGATACTTTCTTATTTTTTCGCTGCTTAATCAAATGTATTTAAAACCTAATGATACGATTTCAAAATCTAAAATTGGTTAGCAAATGATAACAATAAACAAATAGTTTTTGGTAACCTTAGCATATAACACCTAAGTATTATACGTGGCGAAATTGAACACACCTTAATCCTATTCGAGGCATGACAAAACCAATTACTTGCATTTTAACACTATCGTGTGTTAAATCTACTCTACACATACATGGCTAGCCTACAAATATAAAAGCCAATGTCACTTCTTTCACTTTATCACTATATCTAAAACTTTAACTTTACCTTCTTTCTCCTCATGGTAATTTCTAGGGTTTGGTTGTTGTGCTTAACTATCTTTATGTTTTGAGGAAATTGCAAATTACTCTTACTCTATTTTAGATGTGAATTTACCCATTGAACTTCAAAGTGAGATTTCTGACTCATTAAACTTTTAAAAATTAACACAGTTAAGAACACTAACATTTTTATTAAAACAAAATAAGAGGGGTTGCAAAATATCCCATCAAACTTTCACTTATGTATAGATTTACCCCCTAAACTTCTATGTATGTGTGGATTTACACCCCTTTAAATTCGTGGAAAATTGTCCTTCAACTGGATTAATTTTTAAAAGTTTAAGAGATAAGAAAACTCACTTTAAAAGTTGAATGGGTGAATCCACAACTTCATTAAAGTTCGGAGGGATGATTTGCAAATTCCCCTTATGTTTTTTATGCAGGTAGATGAAGATAATGGTTGTCCGAGTCGCCTATACACTCCTCTAAACTACTACTTTTTATTTCAAAATATAAGTGGGGATCATATTTATATATCTCATTTGGAACTAATTATTCTAAATCAGTTATTGACTTCAACTAAATCAGTTGTCGTTACTCAGCTGTATTAACTACTCTACACGATTGTATTGTGAAATTTAACATGCTACGGACAAAGTATTTTAACTTTTATGGTGGCTTCTTAGCCAGTAACACTCTTTCATAAACATGAGTTGCATCAATATGTGTTGGCTTATGATTGGTTTACTATTATTAATTTAATAAATTCATAAACATATTTTATTAGAAAAATATGATAAAAATATAGAAATTGTAAGAAAGAAACTTTAAACAATTACAAAAGCAAATACGAGAAGAACCACCATCCTTGTGTCAATGAGAATTAGTGAATTTAATTCAAATTTTTAAAATTACAATAATATTAATATGAATCCAATTATTTAAATCATTAATAAATTTCAATTTCTACAATTAACATCTATATTCATTACCAGTTTACACATCTCGATCGTCATCCTTAGCATTTAAAGGGCTAACCTATTAGCTGTATGGAGTACATAGAGCGAGAGAAGTCGAAAGGTTTGAGGGAATTAGATTGAGCTTATGTAATAGACATGTTTATCAGATAATCTGAGAGCATGAACCAACCCAATGCACTGATTCTCGAACCCGAGAGCGCCATTTTCGGTGCTAACACCACACATCAAACGACATTGTAAGCATCGTCTTCAAAGATCTCTAAAACACCTAAATTGGTTAGATTGGGAGGCTTTAAAGTCAAATAAGCTTCATGGATTCATAGTTTCGATTATGTTTTATTATTTTTTGATTTGATGCTTTTAAATCAAAACCCTAATCCTAATTTTTGAGTTAGCTAAATGTTGGGGATTTGTTTGGAAATGGGGCACAATGGTTGTCAGTTTTATTTACATGAAATGATAGTGCCTTTCCAAGTGAAGATGATAAAACAAATCAAGTTGAGTTTTGCTTAAATGCACATCCCTTTAAGGATATGCTAGCAATCGATGTCATGATTCCAATTGCAGTTGTTAAAGGTAGGACGTAGAAGATGATTGTGATAGTTTTCATATTTTCATGTAAGATATATTTAATGATACTATATCATTAAATTACATATTTTGTAATTAGAATCAACAAATAGTGCCAAAAAGGTTATGTTTGCTTGCGAAAAAGAAAAAAGGCTAAAGTCACAAATGTTAATTGGATTTTGATAAAATATATAATTAAGTATCAATTTAGAACTTAAAAAAAAAAAAACTTTTTGTATACACTAACAATACATCCATCAAGTTCTTTTAGGTTTTACATCAATTTCAAAATTTTTCATGTATTAAAGTAATCAATTCTAAAGTTTATGTGAGTAATTGCACATTTTGTCAAAGTTGAGGCATCATTCACTATATTATTAAAAAAAAAAGTAAGTTGTTAGGCATTAGCATCTTTCTTTTTAGTGCTTTATACAACTGGAGGAAGAAGATAAATTGCAAAATGTTAATTACTGATAAATTACAAAAGCGTAAGGTGTGATTAGTGAACGTGTTTCATGTTTCAACTAATAAATAAATTATTGTCCATAATAAATAGAGACATGGGTGATAATAATATGATTAATGTATAAATAATTAATTAAGTAAAAATATGATATAAAATATATTTATTTATAGATACAAAATAAAAAATTAAAGAAATTAATAAAGGAAAAAAATAGAAAATTGAGAAGAAATAGAGATAAAAAAAATTGGCTTTCACAAATATTTGTTGGCCAATTGTTGAGAGACATGTAGTTGGGAATGAAACCGAGACATGTTTGGGATGGGTACCCTAAAACCTGAACCCGATACCTAGTAAGGTTCTCGAATCCCGTCCCACACCCTATAGGGTTTTTGTCCATAAACCTGAAAGCCGCCAAATAAAACCTGTAGAGTACCCGAACCCGATATAAAATTACAATTTTATGAAATCCCAACAATAGCTTTTAATTTTTTTCATACAACTACATTTTGATTTCTCAAAACCTTACTGTTGCTAATGAAAATCATATGATAATTAAACAATTATACACTCATATCAGTGAAGTCTTACATGAATTGTTTAATGGAAAAATTAATACAAAAAGGGAAATGCTCTTGATTAATTCATTAAGCAAATATTGAGCTTGATGAATAATCAACAATTTACAATGGAATCTGCTACTTTCTTCACAAAAAAAAAAAAATGCGTTTTCAACTCAAAAATAAGTTAAAACATTCCCAAGTACTATAACAAAGGACAAACATCTTTTTCACTAAAAAACACTTGAAACTCCACACAAAAAAGGCAAGTGATGAACTTCTTACCGGTACGTTGAAAACCCATGACTATTTTTTTCCCTATATCACACATAAAAATCCAAAACATAGTACATATATTATCATGGAGAATGGGATTGCACGCATGTGCTTTAGATTAGATATGGATGCAGGTCTCGAAGCAAAGGTTGGCATTTGTGGATTCACGCAATGGCAAGGAAGATCCAAACCACGCCATTTCCCTTAGGATCCGACATAACAAATAATAAGAAGATTGCTCTATAGAATCTAGTGACAGTAGAGGTCATGGTTCGACATCTTGTCTGTTTAGGTGGAGAAGAAGGAGACGATAAATCTGGTTGCACTCGATGTCGATTACCGAGGTCATGGTCTGGTGAAGGTTTCTCGATGAAGAAGGCTTTGTTGTAGGAGATGGTGATGAAGGCTTGTCTGGGAGGTTATGATGGAGATGGTGGCGAGTGAGACTATGAGAGGACTGAGGAGAGTGAGCCAATGAAGAGAGTACTTGTGTGTATGAAAATGAAAAGGGCACTTAGGATTTTTTTTTTTTTTTAATGTTTTAATAAAAAGGGGAAAAATTGGCTATACTTTATAGTATAGGACAGCTAGTACTAGTAGCTTGATGAGGGACACTAGACACATAACATAAAATGTATATTTATAAATTTTAATGGGTTCGAAATCCTAACGGATTTTATATGTGTTTTAGAATCCAATCCAAAACCCTAAGGGGTTTTATTATTGATCCAAAAACCCATCCTAAACCCTACAGGGTATTTATCGAGTTGAGCAAGTCGAATACCCTATAAAAACCCGTCAGCTTACATCTCTACATGTAGTCATACAAATTATACGCAATTGGTCAGATACAAAAAAAAATTAAAATGAATAACTTCCTTTTCAAATTTCTTTTCGCATAGCCTCAATATTAGTTTTCATGAATTTGTTTTGAATTAATATTAACCTTAATTATCTATCTCCTCATCTGTCTTAATTTCTTCACAAGATTTTTTAAAATTGCACTCAGCTTCTTTACATCCTGCCCCATTTGATTCCATTATGTCCTTATGGCATCTTCATTTCTTACCTTTACTTCTAATTTGAATGCCCTCAAAAAGAACTTCCTTGCCTTTGCATATTGATTTTTCTGTAAATAACCAAAAACAACATTAAGAACATGAGCATGTATGTAAAAATGAAAAATTAAATAAAAAGCATTGATTAACAATGCAAATTTTATAGAATACAAAATGACATATTAAATTATAGTAGATAAAATATAATGTTTTAATATCAAATACAAGTCTTGAGATTCTTTTATAAATAACCAAAAACAATATTAAGAATACGGATACTTGGTACCTATTCTTTTTCTCATGAAAAAAAAAAACATTGATAACAAATTAAATAACTATAATAAATTAGGAAAGTAAGGAAAAAAATGGATATAAATGGATTTAAAATAAAAAATGAAAAAAAAAACTCTATGAAACAGATAATCGTACGATCAAAATGTACAGTTTAGGAATACCTCTATACAAAATAAAGTATATTTAGTAAATAGACATTGTGAAGAATAAGGAGTAGTAAAAAGTATAACAATAAATAAGAATAAGAAAAAACCTAATATTTGCCTAAACCTAGAGACAAGTCTAACCTTGGTTAGGATGAGATTAGAGATTAGCTTAAGGAAGGCTAAATCCGAACCAAGTTAAAAAATCTTCATGTCTTTAGTGTTAACTCACAGGTGCATCCTTTTTTTATTTTTATAACTTAAATTTAAAATAAATCAAACTTTAAACTCGTGAAATATTTAAGTTCATTTATAGTATTTAACATACTATTTCAAATTTAAATTAATTCGTGTTTTAGTGTTTTTTATAATTTTTTTTTTTTACTAATATGATGTAGTTTATGCCAAAATATTGACTTTAGGGGAAAAATAGGTTGTTTAATGAACTTGAAAATTTTTCTAAAAGCTTGCGCTAACTTTTTATAATATTTAAAACATTACCATGCTAAAAAATTTCAAAATTTAAAAATTAATGCTTTTTCTCCTTTTGTAAGTCTTTTTTCATGAAATAGACCAAAAATCAATTAAGAAATCCTTTATATATGTCAACATTTTTTTATATCAAATATAAAGTGTTATGAGGCAAAGAATTCTCAACACTTGAATAGTAATTTAGCTCTAAATTAACCCATAAACTATTTTGATTAAACTAATTGTTTATCTTAAGAATATCTTAAACTAAAACATGCATTTCCTTAAGTATCCTTATTATCATCTTTACTTATTCCTCATTACTTAGCTAAAAATATTTACTTTGTGTCTATTTTCACTATGAATGCAAAAGCCTCCATAAAAATTTTAGTTCAAATAATAGTTGGTTACACCTTGCTCATGATCCATCATTGGATTACAAATCTCACCATTGCAATAGTTACTTATGTCACGCCCCAAGATATACTAGTAACAACACATATATATCAAAACTGTAGTAATATCTTGGGAAGTGACATAAATATTCATTCAACAGGATCTTTTAGGTTGCTATGATAATAATGATATATATATATATATATATATGTAATATTAATGTAAATGAACTACTACACTTACTACATACATAAGAGTTTATTACAACCATAGCTATTTTTACTGCTACATAACCTTTGAAACTTTTCATAACAACTCTTATATTTAATTATACTATTTCTCTAGTTATCACACACTCCTTTCAATTGTTGAACTTACCGGTGCTATATTTCTAGAAGGCACTAACTATGGACGTAGTATAATCCTGAAAAAGCTATAGGGGTGTGAGCATAATCGCGACTCAGTGAGTAATAAGATATATCACACTTCAAGCAAGTTATCAAACAATTTAATTCAATCATATGTATGCAGCAAACAATCATATGTATGCAACAAACAATCATATGTTCAAATATAAGCTTGGATAGTCCGGAATCCAACAGGATGAAGAATACGCCCTCTCATCGGGTTGAAGGAACCAAACCAGATACTCTTCCATGACTTCCTACCCAAGAGAGACTAAACATACAGGGATTGTATATAACTTTTATCTTATCACTTTATTTAAGTAAGTTCTTTGCATTCACATCCTACATTCAAGTTTAGAAACTCCACTAAGTGTTGATCATTTCATATGATACCACGGTCGGCTGTCCTTCAATTACTACTTAGTTCTCGTGGAACCCTAAGAACAAAGGTAATCCAAGTGGAACTAAGAAATACCATCTAGAAATACCAGCCTTACCAGAGATTTGAAATATCAACACGTAGTAGGTTGTCACATAATATGCATTTATGCATTTCATGTTATGCATGTCCGGTTAATTTTAAAGTTCAACCATTTTTATTCCATTTTTGGGTGCTCAAGTAATATACAAACACTCAATATCAATATCAATTCAATTCCATCAAGCAATAGATATTGTCGCTTTTATTATTGAAATTTTCATATAATTGCATCCACCAATCAACAAGCATCATCCCAATTCCATATGCACATAAATTGTTATCTGAATTTAATATTTGTTGTAACTAAACTCAAAACACAACAAATATAATAAATCTGAATTACTCACTTGCTCATTACGGCTAATCTAATAATCTTCAGGAAAATCTACAATTTGTTCTGAGTCACCTAATAGATGAATGAAATATTCATCAAATAAGTATATAATTATGTAAATAATTCATAATGAGTGCCTAAGAGTCCTAAAATCCATTTTTCTTAGTTCTAAAATTGTTTTATTGTTCTAATTCCAAATTTTAGTTCGTAGAGAAATAATGTAAAGCATTAAAATGTGTTATACTTTGTTTTAACTTCAAAAATTCTAGTAAACTAATTTTTCTTCCAAAAGTGACCTAAATGGCTTTATTCTACAGTTTTTTACAACATAAACTTTATCTTAGACTATTATATTCATTTTAATTTGAAAATTTACGTATAGATAGGCGTTGGAAAGCTCGTTTCAGGTACTATTACATAATACAATTTAATAATTATATATATTATAATTGTTAACAAGCTTTATTAGTTCTTTTAAATTTCTATTAAGTTTGATTATTATTATTTATTTAATTATTACAATGTTTATAAATCCAATGTTTATTATTTATTTTTATTTTACTTCTCTTGATTCTAATTCCTTTTTTTGTGTCAAGAAAATATTTTTTCCAATGTAGTTTGCTAATTTTCAGTTGGTAACATTAACTAAAATTTTTGTTTACTGTTTACTGTTTACTTTGTTTGTCAACCTTATTTGTTTTTCAGTATACTTTTCTTTATATTTTAGTTATAACTAACTATCTAGCCATCTATTACCTATCTTAACTTGTTTAAGTGATTTTACTAATTGTAATATTTGCTTGTAGAAATTTTCTAGTAGCCTAAATTTATTATGTCTTATTAGGATTTTATTTTACAAATTATTCAATGCTAGTAATATTTTCTTATATCATTTCTTATGTTTATGGAGCTAAAAACCTTTCTAATTATTTTAGTATTCTTATTAACTATGTTTTATATTTACATGAAGCTGTAATAGTATTTACTAAATTTATGCTAACTTAAGTTATGAATGTACATGGGGATTTATAATTTCTTATGGAAACCGAAATTTTAGAAGCAATTTCCTAATGGATAATTAAATTTTCCGAGGTGTTATTTCATTAGATATAGTTTAATTTAAGTAACCTAAATATTAAAGCCATCGTATGTAATTAACATTTATATCTCTATTTTGTAAGTTAACTACCATTCTAATTTCATAATAACTAATATCTAAATTTTCTTTACATATAGAAATTATGAAATTAGTAGAATAACTTAAAGGAAATAAGCTAGATATTACCTTGTTGGCTATTAGACAACGTAATGACTTTCCTTTTTTTATCTAACAACTCAAGACCTATACAAGAAAATTTTAGAAGTTAGATAATTAAATTTGCTAAAATAATTGACTAAGGACAAGTATTACCTATCTTGTATAATCCCTTAATGGTGATACCTTAGAAGACTTTTAAAATTCCTTACTCAATTTTGTGAGTCACAGTTGGGGATAAAGTGTGGCACAAGTTTGGAATTTAATTTATTTTTTGTTGGATGTTGGTGGGTCACAGTTGGGGGAAAGGATTTTAAAAAGAGTGTTTGTTTTGTTGTAATTTTATGTATTGAGTTGTGGGAAGTATGAAAGTGACGAGCGCCTTATGTGGTTTCCATTCTTGGTTGGAATATGAAAAGTGTTTGACTTGTTTTGGTCTTTGTAAATTCCCTTGTGGTTGCTCATCTTTAAGCATGTGTGTTTATGTGAATTATATGTAATTTGAGGAGTGTTTCATGTGCAAGTCTTTGGTAGAAATGCTTCAAGAAGGACCGGTTCTACAAGTCTTTATATTGAGTCATCACCTTCCATTAATTGGAGATGGGTTTGTTGCAATTTTATTGGACGAGGTGTCCTCATCATCCTTCCTTGCTTATAACATATGGTGAACAATTTAGAGGAGGCAAAAACCGGTCATGTGTCCATCAATTTCACCGTAGGAGGCTTGAGTTTTGTTTAAGAATTGGTTTTATATTAAAATATCTAATTTATCTCGTCCAAATTCGTCTATACTTGTAGTATATCATCAATTATAGTATAGTCTAGTTCTCAAAAATTTTTCTATGGCCTTAGAAAAATTTCTAAATTAATATCGAGTTCAAATTTTCAGTTTAAAGTTTACGCGATTAAATATTTTTGGGTTTTATCTTACGCGATTAAGGTTTTAGGGCTCTATAAGTTAGTTATGAAACTCAGGGTTATGATCTTATTATGTACATGAAATTGAAATTGATCGAGATATGTTGTGGATCAGGAATTCTTGTGAGATTAGGGATGCTTTTATAATAAAAATTATGTTGGGGAGATTGGAGTTGAAGCGAATCCAGGTACGACCATATCTTGTTTGTTGCTTATGCTTGTAAGATTAAACATGCATATAAATTGAACTAACCATTGCAGACTTTTAAATTTGTTGTGTTGATTGTGTTTCATTGCGATTAGTAAAGATCACGGGGGTGTGATACTAACGCTAGCAACCTGATGATCCTTGTGTGGCGTTGTCCCGAGTGGAGTTACACTTGGAGATGATTATGGTATTTTAGGAGTCATTACTAGCTTAATTGTGGAACGCAACTATATATATGTATTATCTATATTTTTTTTATCAGGGTCATAATTTACTCTGGGTTTATGGTCAGTGATCAATAATCCTAAACGGTACTGGTTGCCGATTAATTGAAAAGATAATAAACCTATGGATGTTGCATAATAACATGTGATGCACGTGATTTGTTTGATGAGTGTTCACGCGCATTTGCGTGTGTGGTATGGCGTACTCATCCCTTTATTTTTCAGGTTCAAGTTAAGATTCCGTTGTCTATGATCTTTCAGGTTATGATATCTCTATATGGACCCAGGGGAGGTTGATAGCGCTGTGGATTATCCTACAGACAGTTAGACTTCCAAATCTAAAGTTAAAGTGTGAAGGGCTTTATGAATAAGATTTATAGACAATTTTCCATATTTTTCGTATGAGGAATGAAAGTGAAGTTGTATCGAGGATTTGTGTTTTTGTTAGCTTTAGGTTTTTATAACAACAAGTTGTTATGAAGATTTTATATATATTTGATGAAAGTTTTCAAGTAACCTTTTGAGTGATATTGGAGATTGTATATATTTTGTAATTGTGGATTAGTTTATATAGCCTTTGCATATTCCTTTCAAGAGAAGATACGTAGCGGGTTGTAATGCTTTAATTTAGGACATTATAGCTTATTTGATATTAGAGCAATAAGTTTTGATTTTGTTAGATTTAAGTTATGAATTCCTTAGGATGGTGAGCAATGATGAGAGGGGTAGCAAATAGTTGGGATAGTTTGTCTAGTTAGTCTTGTTGATATCTAGTAGTTTCTATAATGTTTTGATCTTTAAGTTTGCTTTGTCTCTAGATATTTTATATCCTTACCCAAGATGGAGATAAAGGTTGGTCTCTCATCAGGTCAAAGTAGTAGTTCAAAAATACAGAGAAGAAGTGTATATGGTGTTATTGACCCTATGATATCATAGGATTGCTAGTATCTATAGGAAGCTTAGACTTGTTATCCTTCATGAAATTTTTTTCTGATTCTGCCTTCTAATTATGAGTTCTTTATTGTTTCTATTCTTTCTAAATATGTTTTCTTCATTGTTTCTTTCCTTCTAGTTTATAATTTATAAGTGTTATGTTTATTTTATTTGTTATTATGTTTCATAATTATTTTTCATATATCTTTCTTGGAATGTTTGTTATTTTATTTTTGTTCGTTTGGTAGTTGCTCCCTAAAATATGTAGCAAAGTGATTAATAAAACAAATAAAGCTCAACAAAAATCACAAAATGATAAATTATAAAATATAAATATAAATATATATACCTTTAGTAAATATATGACCTTTTAGACTTTTACTATAATACATGCAATGATTTATGCAAGAAGTTAATGGCATTCATTGAATTATGACCTATAAAATAATAATTACTAAGGTAAGTTAAAGAGAATATATATCTATATACACATGTATACATATAAAGGAATTAATAGTCATAATAACTTTCGAAAAGTTAAACCTACACTAGTTAATAAATTATTAATGATAGTTAACAAATTTTTAATGATAGTCAACAAAACTTTAATGCTAATCAATAAATCTGTAAGCCCCAAAAATTTAATTCGATCAATTAAATAACTTAAGGCGCTACTGCCACGTATAATACTCTAAAGTATTACACACTCTGGCTTCCTTTAAAAAATTTTTGTTTATGTTGAATTGCTACTCATTTTTAGGTTATGAAATCATTTAGTTAGATCTGACAACAACTGGATTTAGCAGCAAAAATAATTTATTAAATCATTTAATAAACTCTACTCCTAACAGAGCAAACCAATTTTCTTTGAAACATAACTTTAGAAAAACACTTTATAATCTACTATTGGGGGTAGATTATCATCCACAAAAACACATGGGCATTACAAGCCCCATTAAAAGAATTATAATTTGTAAATAAATCCAGTTCTTACTAAATAAATCAAAATAAAAGAAAATATAGACATTCAATGACCCTAGGCACTTCACTCATTCTCAAGGGTCTTCTCGATCGCCTCAAAAAACTCAAAAGTAGCATTATCATCAACTACAACATCAATATCTACCATAACAACTCAACGACATCAACATCATCCTCAACATCTCATCATCACCATCTTGATCAATAATAACACTGTAAAAAAAGCAACAACAACAATAATGAGCCGAAGCCCAGTATATAGTAACACAATCATACACGGAGTGGCACGTGAGCTTAACTAGATGCAATGCATCAACAACAGATTATTATCTCATTTAACAAAACAACATTGAGGTATTCAAATCCCGGGATCAAGCTCTGGGAATTCAGGGGTCCTGAGTAATAACAGCTGCTCAGGGGGTTGATATAAGCAGTCTGAATACTTATCTCTATATCTAAACAAGATAAGTAATCTCATTTAGGGCTCATAGTCGTTACTCAACTTCACTCATCTTAATCCATAATATCATTCAATTCACACGTCCCCATAAACGTAGAACCAAATCATATTACTTCCCCTTAAGAATAAGTAAACGTTACACATATACTACATTCCCTATCGATTACTCGCTTAGCCATAAAAGAATCGCTATTGCATCATAGCGTATCATTTCATCATGGTAATAGTCATTGCATCATGACAAGTGGCCTAAGCGCCTAACTACCTTATCATTGCATCACGACAGGATTGCTGCTTCTCGTACTAGATTCAATGGCATAATAGACAATCAATTATTAGGCCAAGTTTAAGTTGTTAATCCGTTCAAGATGTCTATCCTATCAATCACCACGCAAGTTACTACATACCTCCCATATGAAATCCAAATGGAGCCTCAGGAGGTATATCATAATCCATCTCAGAAGATAAATCTTAAATAAATCACTGTTTCAGGAAAGAATTCTTATAAGAACCTAAACTATTTAACCACTTATAAGAACTTAAACTAACATCCACTTCAACAAACTCATACAAGAACTTATATCAATTATTCTTTAATCTCTAACTCATTTTATATAAGGTCCTATTTAAGCAGACACTAAATTGGAACCCCGCTATGGCTGTGAAGATCGCCCCGCCAAAATATGGACAATTTTCCTTTTTTTTTGTCAAAGTATTTTCTTTTCTCTTCGTTTATAGTGTTTTATTACAAAAGCATCAACAAATAATTCATATACCAAAAAGATTCATTTTTCAAGTAAACTCACATTTGAAACAACATATTCACCATATCAATCTAAGGTTATCCCATCTCATTAACTTAAACCAATTAGTAACCATTAACTCTTTTTAACTAAATCTTAGCGAAATTGATTAGAGTTATTTATTTAAGTCATTTACTAAGTCAAGATGATTTAAACTTAGATAATCTAACTCATTTTAGCTTAGTGAAGTCCATTAAGCCAAGTTGAACTTAGATTAATTACTAATTCATTATTATATCTAAGATTCATGTTACTTAATCCTAAGTTAGCTTAAACCTAGCCATATTCATCAAAGTTAAACAATCTAATCCATTTTAATTCATTCAAGTTATTTAGTCAAGTTAGACTTAGGTTTGTTAACTAAGTTTATTTTATAACTAACTTTATATTTAATCTAATTATTTGTTAAATCTATAAATCTGCTTAAACCCATGTTTAATTATATCAATTAACTCACATAACACATCAAATATCATATCCATCTCATTTTTTAGCTTAAAAGATCCATTTCCTAAGCAAAAACACATTTTAACAAACAAAACATAAGTTTTTGACTTAGTTTGAAAAACACATAACCAGAAAGAACTAAAATTTAAGCATCGATACTTTTTAATTTTTAAAAAACTCAAAAATAAAAGCTTTAAATCTTTTTAAGCTTTCCAACGCAACTTGAATCATCTCAAATTGGAGATTGGATGAAAACGTTATGGTTAAAATACGATAGGCTGCGAAATAGGACAAGACTACACGACCCATGTAGGGAGTAGTGTATGTAGAAATTTGACTCTGTGGAGTCACGAGTAAATACATGACCTGTGTAGTGGGTAGTATATAACTGAAAAATTTTGAAATGTGATTCCCCTATTCTCATTCG
Organism: Combretum micranthum; assembly: GCA_024138025.1. Lineage (NCBI taxonomy): Eukaryota > Viridiplantae > Streptophyta > Magnoliopsida > Myrtales > Combretaceae > Combretum > Combretum micranthum. The sequence continues at coordinate 15,012 of JAMXBD010003307.1, forward strand.
AAAATGCAGCTTTTACATACTTTCAAACCTCTTCAAACATCTTTTTTAACCAACCTTAAACATCATAAAAACTTCATATAACATATTATACGCTTCAAACAACATCAAAAGCAAATTCCCCTCAACTAAACATTAATCATTCCAACAAACCCTAACTTCACTATTCATCATCTTCTTCATCACAATCCCAACTCTCATCAACCATAAATCCAATAAATACATAAATTAAAGTTACTTTTCACTTATTTCAACATCAATTTACCAATTACAAAAGTAAACAACAAAGATAACAAAGAAATAACACTTTTCTTTCAGGAACACATGCACTCTTGAGTTCTCTTTTTTCTACTTTGATTCCTCTTTCTATCCTTTTCTTAGTCATGATTTAGCTTCTAGATGATATGGGACTTGAGATTTCTTGAAGAATTTGAAGAAAAGAAGAGAAGAAGGAGGAGGAGGAGGGAGGAAGAGAAGATACGAAAAGAAGAAGAAGAAAAGAGAGAGAGAGAGAGAGAGATAAAAGGCAAGAGGAGAAAAAGAAATATAAAAGGGAAGAAATATAATATATTTTTAAAAAATAAGTATTAGAAGATAATTTATGAACTAATAGGTTAGAAATTAAGTACTTAAAATAAGAGCTAATTTAAAACTTTATTTTAGATAAAAAGACATTTAATTTGAGTTCGGGTTTAATGAATTGATATTTTTATACAAGCAAATGAACTCAAATTTTGTAAAGATTTAGGAATTAGTGTTTAGGCTAAGAATCAAGAGTTTAGGAATCCTCTAAACATTTATTTTAATGACTTGTTTAGAGAATTATATATTTCAAATCTCAAATTCGACTTAATTAATTATTAATCTAGTTATGTCAACTTGTCTAGTTATATCCTTTAATGTATTTAACTTATCTAAATCTATTTATGCTCGATTTCATATATATTATATATATATATATATATAGATCTGGGTCATTTCAAAATCATTTATGAGCCAACGCCAACAAATCTTTAATACTTATCAATTATGAATTTCAACGTTTTAAGGAAACCATAATTTGAATTAAATAATTGACAAGAATTCTCTAAAGATTGTAAATCATAAATAACAAAGTTAATATATTAGAACTATAATTAACGTATATATAAAAGAGAATAAAAAACGATAAATTACCATACCAAATTTCCATAGTGGTAATGACAAATCTATAATAATAATTTATAAAGTTTAAGAATGAGGAATAATTATGGTAAATTGAACATGCAGTTAGTATACAAAAATGTAATAATCATGAATATAATATAAGAAAATGTGAGGTTGAGTCCCTAGTTTGCTCTTGATTCATTAAATGTCATGTTTGCAATTCCATCGTGTTTTGTTATTTCGTGTCAAGTTTAATCTTGTTATGTCTAGCCTTTTGTCTTATGTCTGTCTTAAAAATCAAGTCATATGTCAGTCTAGCTGATCTGTCCGACCAGTCTTGATACTTATCAGCCCCTTTCACAATCAAATTTATGATAAAAGACTGAGAATTTCTTGATTACAAGCAAAACAATAAAATATACGAAAAATATATATATATATATATATATATGTATAACATGACTCAATGAATGAAGACCAAAAGAGAAAATAAAATATAGTATTGATATAAAAAAAGGGAAGAAAAAATGACTCTAATACAAAACAAAATACCAATATCAGTAGACCTCATAACTATAACATTAACAGTAATAACAAATGTAATAAAAGTTGCCTATTATGACAAAGGCCAACATTGTTAATGTCATAGTAAATCAATCAACTAAAATGAAAAGGAAGAATGTAACATAAATTTTGGTAAAATCAAGAATCAAAACAACAAAGTATAAATAAGATAATACAAGCACGTGACATATACAAATAAATAACTCATCTATTAATGATTAATTAGGAGCATAACAACCAAATTTATACAGTTATATTATTTATTGTATTTCTTTAATTTCCTTTTTATATGGTGAAGAGAGGTAAGGATGCTATATGAAGGAAGTATGGAAATAAATGACTGCTTAATGGAAAGCTTTTGGTAAGTGTAAGGGTAGAGAAAACGCTAATACTGTAGGTTGGAGAAGTATTCAAAGTGAATTACAGTAAAGTTTGAGACGAGATGGCAGTACTAAAGATGTTAAGTAAACAAAAGTTAGAGTAAAAGAAGGATGAGAGTTGATTAGAAGGAATCGGAGGTAAAGAAAATCCTAATAAGTGGTTGACATGGTGATATGTGATTATATGCAAGTGAGATGAATCGTTATTGAAGAGTAAATGGTAAGAATTTGGGACAACTAGTATAAATAAGAGAATAGTTGAATTTGAAAAAGATATGAATATATGTGTGGAATAACAGTTGCAAGAAGAAAATGTGATCTTAGTGAGTTGTATGGTATGAGGAATCTAAGGGTAAAGAACAATGATGACATCTAACTAATATATGATGATGAGTTTTAGGATGATTTTAGAAAGGTCTATATGGGATCATGGATATAAAGTGTTACATAAAGTAATAATATAAATTTTGGGAGACAATTGGAATGACATAAATGATAAATAAAAATTGTGGATTAACTATGATGTTTGATAATGGTGGAGAAATTTGATTAAACCAATAGAAGTACAGGTGTTAACATTATCTGAAATAAATGCCTTATGTAAGATTTGATGTTTAGAGTTATGTTTAAGAAAGTTTAAAAAATGGAAATAATTATAGGTAAGGTATAATTATCAGAAAGTGCTAATGAGTTTGACTAATATTCTAAAGGACATCATATAATTGTTTTGAAGGATGATGTTGGAAGAGAAATTAAAGAGGAGTAAAAGGATACTGAATCTAAGTGAAAAATATCAGGTATAATCTGAGAACACCATGGATGGATTTGTAAAGTAATACTTATGGAGACAAAGTGCATTAGAGAACTGAATATCGAAGATATATTGGAATGTTCGAAGTATTGATGTCAAAGAAAGAGTTAGAAATCATCTGGCGATGTTAAAAGATTTAGTAAATACCATAGATGTCAATCTTTAATCCTCATCTATACATTGGTGACAGATATAAAGGATGGATGTCAAGAATTGAGAAATTGCGTTAAAGCAATGTGGTTATTAAAGAATGTTTTAGGATTAGATGAATTATATAAAGTAATATAAATGAGCTTCAACAAGGAGCAATAGTGGTAAATATAAGTTGAATTAATAGAAGTGTATATGATAGTAACTTTAAAGTTTCAGTTAATGTAAGGCTTGAATCTTTAGAATTTAAGTTTAGAATTATAGTTGTAAGATTTTTAGATATTTAAACGCCATCTAGGAATGGATTTGAAGATTAACATAAGAGAGATTTTTAGTAGAAAAGCAAGTAATCAAATACAAGATTTCATGGTGGATATTATCAATAAGTTTATCTTATATTCTGGAGATGTATCATGTAGCTATAGAAGAAGTAACCTAATTTAGGCAGTAAAAGTTAAGAGATATGTAGACATCTAATGATTTGTGATATAGCTGACAGATCTAATCATGTAAGAAAGCAAGAAAAGGGTTTTGGAAATAAGTAAATATGGTATCAGAAATTAGTGATGGAGCAAAACATCTTAAGTGCCGAAAAGCAGATGGAAACATGGATTACAGCTGGAAACAAGGATTTAAAAGAGTTGTGGTAATCCAAGTAACTTTCGAGGATAAAGTTTCTTTTGGGGGGGGAGGAAGAGGATGTAATATAAAGGAAAATATTTTATAATGAAGGGTAGTAGTATCATTTGTTATAAAATGAGAGGGTTTTATGGTCCATCTTCATAAGTTTTATTTCTATGTAATATATGGCAGGCTTATAATACATGAGGTGTCTTTTTGTTTCCTGTGTTGTTACAAGAATTGAAGGGGTTCGTGTTTTTTCGTTTCCTGTGTTGTTACAAGAATTAAAGGATTTCGTGTCTTTTCGTTTCCAATGTACTGTTACGAAAATTGAAGCGTCACAAAAGTTTCTTTATATCTTTACCTTATTCCCTTCTTTCTAAACCTAGAAACCTCTCTAAAAAGATCTATTGTGAGTTTTTCATCAAGAGAAGATCAAATTTTGGTTAGGTAAAAAGATATAATCATGATTTTTCAAGGATTCAAGAAATCTATATCTTTCTTAGGATTTAGCTTGTGGTTTTTGAAGTAGCTTTCGAGGAAGAATCCTATTCTGTTTCAAGATCTAGTTTTTAGAGATTTAAGAGAATCTAGGATCAATTAAATGTAAGATCTATCTTAGAATTTGTAATTTCTTAAGATTAGCAAATTATGATTATAATCGTAGTTTATTATTTGTTTGAATTAAGGTTTTGTTCAAGCGAGATCTACACATTCTAGGTAAGTGTGGATCTAAACAAATCTTTATGGGTTTAAAATTATAATCTTTTCTAGTAATTGTTTTATTAATTGAGAATCTGTATAATGAAGAATTGTGGAGATAATTAAGAATTTTGGTGAAAGCTGTGTTTGAATGTTTTACTGAATTGTGAACAAAAGGAACAGGTGTGTTGATCTTTTATAGATTTGTGATTAGAAGTAAAATTTATGGAATTCAAAGTTAGGATTTTATTATGCGCATGAAATCGAAATTGAATGGGGTATGTTGTAGATCAGGAATTCTTGTGAGATTAGGAATTCTTTTCTGATAAAAGTTCTATTGGTGAGATTGGAGTTGAAGCAAATCTAGATACGACCATATCTTGTTTGCTGCTTGTGCTTATAGGATTAGACATGCATATAAATTGAACTAACCATTGCAGGCTTTTAAATTTGTTGTGCTGATTGTGTTTGGCTACTGTTAGTAAAGACCATGTAAAGTGTGATACTAAAGCTGGCAACCTGATGATTCTTGTGTGGTGTTGTCCCGAGTAAAGTTGCACCTGGAGTGGTAGATAAGGAGTCATTACCAGCTTAATTGTGGAACACAACTATATATTTTTATTAGGGTCATGAGTTACTCTGGGTTATGGTAGTGATCAATAATCCTAAACTGTGCTGGTTGCGGTTAATTGAAAAGATAATAAACCTGTGGATGTTGCATAATGACATGTGATGCACGTGATTTGTTTGATGAGTGTTCACACGCAGTTGTGTGTGATATAGCATACTGGATGTTTTCACTCATCTCTTTATTTTTCAGGTTTAGATGAAGATTCGTGGTCTATGGTCTTTTGGGTTATGAAATCTATGTGGACCAGGGGAGGTCGATAGTGTTATGGATTATCCTGCAGTTAGACTTCCAGATCTAAAGTTAAAGTGTGAAGACTTTATGAACAAGATTTATAGACAGTTTTCCATATATTTTCATATGAGGAATGAAAGTAAAGTTGTATCAAGGATTTATGTTTTTGTTGGCTTAGTTTTTATGACAATAGGTTGTTATGAAATTTTATATAATTTGATCAAAGTTTTCAAGTACCTTTTGAGTGATATTGGAGATATGTATATATTTTGTAATTGTAGATTATTTATATAGCCTTTACGTGTTCCTTTTAAGAGGGACACGTGGACGGTTGTAACCTTAGTTTAGGGCGTTACATAAACTACCGTGTCCTCTTGGATAAGGTTACCGCTCCGACCAGATCCAACGGCATAAAGCACAATCAATACAAATAATTTTAAAACTGTCTTTAATTAAAATCAAGTTAGGATATGCCTATCATAAGCAAACAACAACAAAGTTACTATGTAACTAACTTGTCATGTTTAGGATTAGAAGATGCAATCAATTGAGGAGTTGAAGCTATAGCAAGAAATTCATTTCATTTCAAAATCACTAATTCTCATTTGAATATTCATCACAAATAGTTACTAGGTACTAAACATTCACTAAATTCAAATGAACTCATATAATAACATAACTTAGTTTTTATACCCACAATAGATTCATATAAGCTTTTTAAATAATCACAAACTAGGAAATGAATAAGGAAAAATATATAAAGTAATAAAATTATTTCATACAAAAATTGTAATAATTATTTTTTTAAAAAGGTACGGTACTATTCATGCCCATACGGCCCATTTAAAGGACCGTATGGATCATATGAGGCTGTTTGAAGGGTTGTATAAAATTTAGAGCAAATTAGTAAATGAAACACCCCTCCAAACAGGCCTGTATGCAAGGCTGTTTCAACTAAAGAAATTTACTGAAAATGGTCAGAGAGCACAACACCCCTCTAAACAGGCCTGTAAGCAAGGTTATTTAGACCCAGGGAAAGCTCACAAAACTCACCCAAGAGCGCAACACTCCTTCCCACAGGCCGTTTACACCATAAACTCCCTAAACACCCCTCCAAATGAGCTGTGTAACAGGGTGTTTGGAAATTTTCGAACTTCCCCTGTTTTAAACTCAAGTTTTACACACTTTTCACTTCTTCAACCTTTCTTTAAGCTTTATACATATTACAAGTCAAAACAAGTATAAACTTTACTTCTCCACATCACTCAATATGAATTAAAACTCTTCATCACTAAATTCATCAACTTAAGTATACTCAAAACAACTCCTACACATAACACAATTCATCAAACCCCAACACTTCAACTCAAAACAACTTTAAAGCTCATAACAACTTATTTACTACAACTTCAAGCATCTAAAAGCTTTCTCAACAACTCAACCTAATAAGATTACTTGTAATCTATCATGAACTAACTTTTGACAGAAATTTCTTGGAATAAAGAGGTAATGATCATCACAAAAAGACATGTAAGCTTATCTTAACTTATAGATGATTAGTAGGAGTGAATTCTTGGTGAATTAGGTAAGGAAACTTGATCAAATAGGATGGGAAAATAGGCTTGACATTTCCCATGAATTTTGGGTTTGTTTTTGGTCTATTTTGGATGTCTATTTTTGTCTAAATGAAAGTTGATATTTATCCCTTATTTGTTGCTTTAATGGCATATTTTAAAGATTAAAAAAGAGAGGGCTTTGGGTTTTGTTTCGGATTGGTTTTGAGCTTCGTTTTAAACCAAAATTCTGCTATGTTTAGTATTTGGATTTGGGTTTAGGTTTGTTCTTGAAACTTAAGTTTAACATGAGTTGAAATAACAATATACATTAATATCAACCACACTAACACACTATATTTATTTTTAATACATATAACTTATCAACCATTTATATATAATAAAAGTAATTTCAACAATATTAATCACAAAAATCACATTCACACATAAATCATAAAATACACTATTGATACACAAATCATAGAATTCACTACTAATACTAAATCACACTAACTCATTAAATTCTATTCAACTAAATACTTAACAAAATTCATGATTTGATTAAATTAACCTATATATATTAAATTTAATCATGCTTAAAAGTTAAGTTATTTCATCATCCTAGCCATTGGTCGTTCGTTTAATCTAACAGATGGCATCAATAGCTAGATTCCCTATAAATTCCTTTAGTCTCCATCTCATTTAGATAATAAAAAATCTTAGACAAATGCCATCGGGCTATTGGACTTCCATCTTGGTGAATCAAACACTTGTTTACTTAAGAATGGACCTTAAATCATCATACATAATGAGGTTGATACTTTGTAGCTCCCTTACCTATCATACTTGTATTAAAAGCCTACTGACACTACCTACTCCTCTTCCTTATACGATTCTCTCTTGATTATCCTAGTACGTGCTGTTTCCCTAGGTCATATGTAGCAATAGTCAGGTGACACACATGATCGCTGTATTCGGATCCTTACACATACATTTATGATGTTTGTTCTTTGTTGTAAATTGAGTATTTGGATAATCGCTCGCACCTCTATAGATCCTTTACAATTGCTTAGTGCTCGAAAACAGCATGTCATGAGTCATACTAATGAGTAGAGTCATGTTGGGCTAGGAATTGAGTAAGGAATATTGCTAATTTGTGGACTTAAGTGGGCCTAAACAAGGCCTCTACAACTTTATAAATGTTGATATTTTCTTTAAAGAAACGAAAGTGTATTCTTTAAATATTCATCATATTTCTGCCATTATCACTGTACAAGTGGTTTGGTTATATGACGTCTCGTTTATTGGAAAAAAACTTAGCTTAAGTTATGTACTTGCAACTTAATTTTAGGAAATGACCGGGTAAATCGGTCATATTGGTACAATGTTATGATAATCGATAAAAAAAATTATTAAAATACAACAAATTTACCACATACCGAAATCGGATAAAGTTACCAAAATGTGATAATCATATCATAATGCAATAATAATTATACAATGCATAAATGTTATAAACAGTTTGTACTTACCACAATACGAAAAATGCACCAAAATCTAACAAATTTACAACTTAGTATTAACAAAAAACCATCATAATGCAATGAACTTACCAAAATATAACAAATCTACTATATACCAAAATCAGATAAATTTACCACAATGCGACGAAGTATGACAAACTTATCATAATAAGACATCTACCTCTTAGCATTAATAGATAAACTACCAAAATACAATATACTTACTAGAGTATGACAAATCTACCACTTAATACTAAAAGATAAAACTACAAGACAAACTATCAAAGTGCAACAAACTTATCAGAGTATGATAAATCTACCACTTAGTACTAAAAGACAAAACTCCATGCAAACTATCAGAATGCTATGAACATACCAAAATATGACAAATCTACTACATATCAAAATCATACAAAATTACCACAATACAATAAGTTATTATAATCCAACAAAAATAACACATACCACAATCAGATGAACTTACTAGAATATAACAAATTTATAATTTCCAAAAGTTTGTGTAAAATCAATTTACCGAAATAGCATAAACTTACCACAATCGGACAAAACTATCACTTAATACTAAAAGATAAAACTAGCACACAAACTACCAAAATCCTTTAAATTTAGCACTTACCGTAATTGGGCGAACTTACCAAAATGCGATGAAATTACCATATGACCACAATTTAATTGTATATGATCCAACAGTTCGAATCACATCCTAAAATTAAGACAAAACTTGGCAACTTAAGCCAAGTCCATCTCCTCGTTTATTAGGTGTTTATAATAGCCACATGCCTTATACTATCATTTGCATTAATAAGCATGGTAGGACTATTATAGTTAAACTATGTGAGCGTATCATAATATTAGTAGACCTTTGTAATTGAATTTGACAAATTCAATTAAAAAAATAGTTTCCTGCAGATGTTAATCCCATATTGGATTACAGTTGGATATCATTACTTTATTCAACAATAAAGATCAAGACATTCCTTGTGAATTATCACATAAAGCTATAAATGAGTCAAGTATAGATTATATGGCCTAAGCTATTGCAGCTTAGTAGCATTAATGCTAGACCTAAAGAGAGAGAGAGAGAGAGAGAGAGAGAGAGAGAGAGAGAGAGAGAGAGAGAGAGAGAGAGAGAGAGAGAGAGAGAGAGAGAGAGAAAGATGACATAATTTTGAGCTTCACGTGCGATTAAGCTTAAAAGTTTGAATTTGATATAAAGTGGTACTCATTAAATTTGAGTTTGACTTAATTAAATTTGATTTATCTTAAAAATATATCTTTTAATAATATATTAAGATCTAAACTTGACTAAAATTTCACTATTGTAGGTGTTGATCCACCATTAGAGTTGTAGACTTGCAAACACAGAAACTAGTTAGTGGTGTGCTAGAGAGTTGTCCAACGCACCTATTCCAATACTTAAGTTAGTTATGACTCCTCTCTATAGAATTCAAAATGTAGTTATGAGATTGTTACTTTGTGTGTGTCCAAAGTATCCTTCCTTACCTTTTAAATGGAAGGGTTATTTATAGATGAGATCATACTAGAATAAAGTCCATATAATGTTTGTTGTTGACTTAGATAGCCCCACGTTGATAGCTGACCCTGACATAAGGCAAAGAGGCTGGTGAAGTGTGAAGTATGGTTGGATTGATGCTCGTTTTCCCCTCCTAGCCTCATTAAGGGCAAATAGTGTGTTGGAAGCATGTAGCATGTCGAGAAAGTGTAGCTTATCATAGAGCACATGTCATGTTGTCGTGGACCTTTGTAAGGGGACTTGTGATAGGGTACAAACGTGGCCTCAATCCTTATAGGCATTGGGAGAGCTCGAGGTTGGAGCTGAGGTCCGTGCTGAATTAGGCCCTTATGAGATCCTGGTTGAGGTATTGACCAGATTAAGCTCTTTGTAGAGCGAGTAAGCTTATGGCTCTGATCGAGTTTTTGATGGGCATTGTGGCCACATAAGCTTGTCAAAGGACAGTTGAACTACAATCCATTATTTACTATGCAACACTCAATAACGATTAAAGTTGGTTTAAGGTCACCTTTTAATCAAACTATTTTGTATTTGCTATGAAGGTTGAACCCATTATGATATTTAAGTAATTATTGAAGCTAATCAGTTTTATTTATTTACATCCCTATTACATCAAACGAAACTTAGGCTTTATTTGTTTTAAGAAAACTATTTCTTAATTGGAAACACTTTTCCTTGAAAGGTAGTAAATTTTTAGATGTTTAGCTAATTTTATGAAAGTAGTTTTCTTTTATTTTTTTTCAAATATTTGGATAATAAAAATATCAGGATAATTAATAAAAATATATTATAATAAGAAATAAATCTATCTAAATAAAAAATATAAAAAAATTAATAATTTCGTTGGTAGTAAATGATTAATTGATAGAGTTAGTACATTATTAGAAAAATGACTTATGCTTCTATAATTTGTAAATTCATTTTTCCAAAGATAAGTTATAAATGAATTTCTATTTTCCAAAATAAGGAAAAAAGTTTTCAAATAATTGCCTTGCCTTTTTTCTTTTCAACAATGGAAAAAATGGAAAAATGAAAAAAATATATTTTCATTAAAACAATTAGACGTTAGAAATGATATTGCATATCTCATGATCATGCTTTTATGTTATTAACACTGTGTTTCGCAATTTTAGAAAGGCTAGAAACAGGCAAAAAGAGAAAAGGAAAAGTGAATGGGAAAGGAAAAAAATGTGCAGTTGTTACTTATTGGGAAAATATAATTATAAATGTGTACAACTATAAATCTGTCAATGGTTTACAGAATTAGTCCCTTGAAAAAATTGGATGAAATCATAGCATTTTTCATTTAGTTTAGACTGCAAAAGAAATGGAGAGAACATCTTGTACTTTACCTATTTAATGTTATTTTAAAGGGATTTTTTTATAACTTTACCTTATTTTCACCCCTTTCTACCATTATTTTTAAAAAATATGGAAAAATTGGATAAAAATTAGATGGGATTAGAAAGGTCAATATTTACACCATTTTTTCTCATTATTTTAATTTTTGTTTCATCTATTCAAATATCAAATCTCAATTTATTTCCTTCGATGAAAAAAAAAAAAAAAAAAACCTTATTCCCTGCCTTTTTCGTACATAGGGGCCCAATCCGGGCAAAATATTGGGTCGGACCCGCTCCGAAAAAAATCAGCAAATACGTATTTAATCCAATCAAAACTACCCACGTGTCCGAAGTGGCTATGATCCTCATCCCACATTGAAGTCTACAGTGGGTCCCACCAGAGGCCCAAACGAATCAGGAACCGTTGGATTATTAAAAACTGAATCACACGCCATGGAACACACAGCAGTTGATAAAACCTCAGCACAGGAGAACATAATTACTGATTACAGACAGCTTCCTAGATCTCCCGAACTACGTAGGTTTCAAACTTTTTTGAGTTCTACCTTGTTTTTCTTGTGTCCTTATTGATCTCTCAACCCAATTTTTTTTTTTTTAAATAACATAAATCGAATTAAATAAAATAAAACTCCCGATCCAGAAGCTCAAAGGTAAATTTAATTTTAATATTTATATTTACCGATTGTGCTTTAACATCTTCTGATTTGTCTAATTTCATGATTTAATATCGGTCCTCTTTTTTTTTTTTTTTTTGTCTGGGTTTTTTTATTGAATAGGTGGGAATTTAATTAGATTTGAAATTTTCATTTTCTTTTTGTGAATTAATGCTCCTTTGATGTAATTTTGTTAATATTTATTCAATTAATCACGAAATTAATTAATGGGTTTTTGTGGGCAGAATGCGTCATAAAGTTTAAATCTTTTTTCTGGTTTAGTGACGATATATTGAGTAAAGTCGTTGACTTTTTGTGAATCATGGTGAAAAGATTGAAACTTTTGTGTAATTCTGTTCTGGGTTATGGATTTTGAGGCTATGTGCAGGTATAATTCCAATTAATTTGTAATTTGTTTATCTAATTCTGCACGTGTGAGTCCTTTGATTATATTTCAATTTTCTTTCCTGAATCTGATCAGTTTTATTGACATTATTGAACTTAGGCATCAAGAATTTGATTTTGTATCATGTTTAATTTGAGCCCTTTATGGAATTATTGAATTTCAATGTTTTATCATTGCTCGAAATTGAGAATTTTTTTTTTTGTTTGAATTTGCAGATGTATCATATGTGGCCTAAATATGGTGCTTTGATTGTGTTGCTTGCGGTTTTTTCCAGTCTACAGGCGGCATATGGAATTAGATTTGTTATTGATAGGGAAGAATGCTTCTCTCACAATGTTCAGTATGAAGGGGACACAGTTCATGCTTCATTTGTTGTTATCAAGTCCGAGGCCTCATGGCATTATAGTGAAGATGGTGTGGACCTTGTGGTGAGTGCGATATGTACTTCAGGGATACTTGAGTAGTAAAGATATTTTCTTTTGAACTTGAAGCTTCAGCTGTTGATTCATTAAGTTTAAGATTAAGGAAGAATAATATTGGACAGTAATCATGGATTGAGCTTGACAGGAGTATTAGTCAAGAAATTAGTTGTGAATAAACTCATTTTCACTTTTTTCCTTGGATGGTGTCATTATTTCTTTCATTCATTTATGTTTACCTTAGCAAATGACAATTCTTATTCTATTGTTGTGGAGTGTTATTTGGAAAGAATACTTTTTCTTGCAAATGCATACATGTTCATGGTGATCTTTCGGCAACTCTGATGTGAGTGTATGATTCGTTGCTAGGTTGCCTTATCAGAAGAACCTAGGAGTAATTGCTTAAACTGGGTATTTTAGATAAAGAATACCAAGCATAAAGCTAAGTTTTGGATCTAGTGCCTTATCTTTGTACTCCCGAGACAATTCTATTCTGTTAAACAGAGTACTTTTAACCTTTCCATTCACACTGCGCATATTGTTGTCTTTACCCTAGGAATAATTGCTTAATCTAGGTATTCTAGGTCAAGAAAACCCATCATAAAGCTAATTCTTGTATCTAGTTGCTGCTTATATGTAAATGCTCCTTTTATACAGTCTACATGGAAGGAGAGAAAGCATAGTTAGATTTTTCAGCTCTTTCTTAAGATCTGTGCTTGGAAAATTCATTCATGAGATCTTTGAGGTGGAAGGACATTGCTAAGGACATCGAGATATGTGTGCCTTTAGTTGTGAGTAAACTGTTTAGACAAATCTTGAGGTAAATTAAGTAGCTTGTAATTACCAACCAAGAAATAAGTAAGCTTGTAATCATTACATAGTAGTTATGATATGCTGATGATTACAAGCATGCATCAAAAGAGTCCTTTGAACCTTTGGTATTTGTCATCAATAGACCAGGAGCAATCAAATCCAAAAGTATAAACTTGTAGATATGATGTATTTTTTATATTTTTCTATAGTATTCCCCTGCATATAGATTTGGACGTGATCAAGGTTCATCATGTTGAATTAATTAGATGGGAGATGATGATGGACGGAATTGAACTTAGAACCTTCTATGATCACATCATTTTCAGTTTAGATCCATAAAAGCCTTATGTATACGTGCTATTTTTATTTTTCTTAAATTTTCAGCGGGTCTTACTCTACATTGCAATTGAATGTCTCATATTGCTAAGTAGATCCATTTCTCAATATATGCCTTGCTTATTTCTAACAGTATAAATTTTCAGGTGAAGGACCTACTGGCAATCAGATCCATGATTTTCGTGATAGGATAAGTGAGAAGTTCGAGTTTGTTGCTCACCATAAGGGAGTTCATCGTTTCTGCTTCACAAACAAATCCCCCTATCATGAGACGATAGATTTTGATGTGCATGTGGGACATTTTGCATATTATGATGAGCATGCAAAAGATGGTAAATTCATCTTTATATGCTGTTGGGACTCTATTTTAGTTTTGGCCCTCAAGGCAGGGAAGGTTTAACTTAAAATAATCTTGTTTGCTTTGCAGAACATTTTAATCCATTGATGGAACAGATAGGAAAACTCGAAGAAGCTCTCTACAACATTCAATTTGAACAGCATTGGCTGGAAGCACAGACAGAACGCCAAGCTATAGGTATCTGTTTAAGTTTAATATTTTCTGTGATGATTTATGTTCATTTATCTGAGTGCTTTAAGAAATTTTTGCATGGTTCCCAACTCAAAAACCTTTGGGTATTCACATACCATCGTTCCATTAGTATTTTCTAAGTGTTGATGGACTTTAACTAGCATGAACATTGGAAAATTTGGTCAGCTAGTGTAAAACTCTCTGCATCAAGTGAAAAAATTTATTGTAATTGTTGCAGATAGTTCTTTAATTGATGCCATTTTTCAGTCTATGGAACTGACTGCAACTTTGTGCTTAAAATGCTCGAGCCTGACTTAATTAGAGCTTGAACAAAATTAAGACAGTATTGTCATGGTTGATTTAGCAGTGTAAACGAGATGAGCTGAGACCACAGTATTAAGTTTGAGCTTGAATAAAAAATTTATATCTTGAATATAAACTCAAGTTTGATTAGAAGTGGCACTTCGACAAGTTTGAGCATGACTCAGTGTGAGTTCTTATAAACTTCTTTTTTGGTCTAGAACAATTTTTGTCTCAAAACTCAACTCAAACTCCAATTAAGCTTGACTCCCAGCTCAATTCTATTCATTAGCTTTTTGAGTTAAATATTATGAAGCTTTAAATCGAGCTTTAAAGCCACTCAAACTCAAGTTCCATTGAATTCAATCGAACTTCAGCAAACAATGAGCCAAACTTGGATAGCTCGAGTAGGTATGGTTCATTTATAACAATAGAACAAACAGAGGCTTTTGGGGCAGAAATTGGTCAAAGATGAGTTTCTCAGTTTTATACAATGGTGTAACGGTAAATATATTATGCATATGAACTTTTGTGATGCATTGGAAAATATGGCAATCTTAATAGTCGATGCCCTTAGCAGCAGTAACTTCGATTGTTGGTGAGACCTGAGATTGTATCAACACAGCAGAATGTTGAAACTCCTACAACTTGCATGCACAAAAAATTGGTGACATTTCCTCAGTGTAACAAATTCACATATTTTACTTTCAATATCTTCAATCAATCTTCCTCTCTTGGCACTCACCTGCTATTGGTGTAAGAGTAGATTTCAATTTTTTTAGCAGATTCGGGTTTATTTCACTTCTGGTGAAGGATTCTTTCAGTTGATCATACGGTTATGCTTCATCTCATGCTTACGTATTTATCATGCTATCTGAATGCAGTGAATGATGTAATGAGCCATAGGGCAATTCACAAGGCACTTTTCGAGTCAGCAGCACTCATTGGAGCCAGCATTCTTCAAGTTGTGCTTCTCCGCCGCTTATTTGAGAGAAAGTTGGGAGTATCCCGAGTTTAGTACACCATCTGTAGTGTTAACCAGTGGATTTGTCAGGAAATTTTGAATCTTCATATAAAGCCCCTTTTTTTTTTTTTTTAATATAAATTATTGGACTGGGTATTGGTTGCTGTATTTAGCAATGGACAAATAGAGTAGCTTTTGCACTTTATCCTGCCATGCTCTATGATGTAATATCTTGTTCTATTCTATTGAATGCTAAAAGGGCCGGTGATTAAAGAAAGTAAACGTATTCCCACTCCCATCCCCCAATCCTTTTGACCAACTGGTTCTGAGGATACTCCACCACTTTCTTAAACTTCTCGTACCTCAATATAATAAGATCCCCGTAAGTAGCATTTATGTTATCCTTAACAAAGTTCATTTAGATATATTTTAGAGTCGTGCAAAGACCTAAACCTTAGGCATAATGTGTGCTCTTAAAGAAGTTATAGCAGAACTACTTGTACAAGATGTAAAGTCGGTCCCAACAGACGGCAAATTCTTGGTAAGACTTCAAACTTTTCTACATGAGAACGCTTTCAATTCCCCGAAATTACGACAACGGCTACCTGCAAAATTTCCCAAACATCTGGTTATAACCACAAGGCGAGGTTGGCGCCCTTAGTTATGACATTTATGCTAAGCTGGGAAAAAAATTTCAAGTTCACCCTCTTGGCATTTAAAAGTCTCCATTTGCCTGTTGCAAGTTGGGTTCTTAAATTTCTCTACCATTGATATATAATTTCTATCAGCTCGATCATTACTTTAATTTGTACTGTAGCCAGTGCAGCGATGAGTCACGGATGAATGAAGCCTAATCTAATAATATTAAGTTACTTAATATCATGGGAAACAAGTGAAGATGTGATATATAATGTTGAAGTTTAACTCGGGTTTAGAGCTCCACCTTGATTGGATTATTATTATGAATTTTAAACTCAAGCTCGGCTTGAAATTCCAATCAATAAATAAAGTTCAAACTCAACTTGATTAAATTTGTGATTATTGTTCTTTTTATTAACATAAATTTTGAATTAAGTGAAATTTAATTAGGCTTGTGAACTCATAAAGTTAAATATCTTGAAGGTCCGCTAAATAGAATTGTAGCTCCAGGTCCAGCCCAAGCTCAAGTTTAATTCCATCGAATCGATCTTCCATACGTTTTTTAACTTGACTAGTTTGTAGTAGAGTCTAGATCATTCACGTCGCTAAACGTAGGCAATAGTGAAACTTATTGGCTCAAAGACGTTGAGAGATTTTCTGATTTTAGTCGTACAAAAACCTTTTAAAGTTTGGATGCTAAAATTTGATCCACAGTATATGTAAGAATAAGATAAAATGCCGCATCGAGACATACATTGACTTGTGGCCAAAAGAAAAAGAGATATACAATGACTTCAAGATACTAAGAAACAGGTGACATCCTTTGTACCTTGTTTTCACTTGTCTTTTTGTCCCTCCCAAATTTTATTATAAAAGCGAAATTCTGTTGGATTCAGTTTTATAAATAAATATAGCCAGCTTTATAATCTAATAATATATTAACACTCGTCTCGAAAATGAGATAATCCAGATTCCAGTCTTTCTCCACTGTAATAGAAAAAAAATAACAATGATGAAGAAAAATCAAAATAAAGATTTGTTAGAATATATTGAAATTTTGAAATCAAATTTCATTAATGGAAAAAAGTTATCAAATTTGACATTTCCTAAATATATGGATCCACATTGAGATCAAGCAAAGTTAACTAAAACTCACACCTAACCACATTAAAGTAATCAAGCTTCAATATGAATTCATTAAAATGTGTATAAGCAAAACTCAAGCTAAGTGAAACTCAAATTTCAAATTTTGTTTTATTATTTTTTTTTCCCTAGGCAATTCCAATATTTTATTTTCTCAACTTGATTCAATTACACACTGATGATTCATAGATTTCTCTATATAAATATATAGTTAAACTGGTTCCCTCGTTTACCATTTAATTATTATTGCCCATGATCCCTGAAAAAACTGTTTAAGAACAAGAACTGCTATTACGATACTGACCAGTGACCACCACCAAGGAAAGAGCGATTAGACTGGAAGAAAAAGAAACAGAAGAATATCAAATTTCACAAACAAAACCACTTTTTACCAAATACAATGAGAAAATAACAAATGTTACAGCAAAAGATCTGGATCTGGAAGGCATGAAAAAGAAGGCGGAGAGATCAAGGAAGTATGAAATAACTCATCTCCTAATAATCATCACCATCAAAATAAGTATAGATAGACTACAAGTGTATGTCTTCTTTTAATCTTAATCATACCCACAGCTCTGGGTTTTACAGAACAGCAAACAACCCCACGAAGACATTACAGCTCAGACACACATCTTATCTTCATCAGAATATTGTGGGGGCCAGTAAAAGATATACGTGCATGAGTGGAAAGGTTTTACAGAGGAAAAACCTTGTCAAGATGTTGCAGCTGGGCTCTGAATGCAGCAAAACCACTTTTTCTGAACAATAAAACATGACAATTAAGAGAAAATAAAATAGAGATTCCAAGTGGGGGGAAAGGGGCATCAGGGAATCATATTCAATTACTTGCAGCAACACTGATTTGATTGACCATCATGCAAACTATGTCGTTAGTATAGAGCCAGCTCACACCAATTACTAATAATGACAACCCAAGTGGTCCACCACAAGCGATATGTTTAATAAAAGCCAAATTGTCCATTATTCAGCAGATACATCCTGGTCAGAGCTGTACAATTACTTCAAATTATCAAGAAAAAATGACAATTGCAATTCATACCCAGAACTAAACCAGTGGGGATTTCTCACACGTGAGAGGGTAAACACTTTGTAGTACTTGTGTGATGCCCATAAAAAATGATTATCCCCACTTTTATTAACCATCCAACGATTTACTGAAACAGAACTATGCCTAATATCTTATCTAACATTGTAAATTGAACCTCTCATGGCAATATCACAACTTATGTTAACCACAAATTTAAGTGATACATTAAACCAACTTCACCATTCAAACTTCTAACCTTTAATTTTTCAAAAAAAAAGAAAAAGAGAGGAAAAATCATATATTGCACACTGCAAACCTTTTGGATAGTCAAGATACTAGCTTAGCAATCCAAAGACAATCTTATGTTTAAATCTTGGATATGAACTCAAAGGAATGAAGCCCAAGAGCATGCTTCTTGAGCAGCAATCCCAACATCCGCATGGTAAACTGTCACAAGATGATCAACTATTTCATTCTCTTAAACTTTACAGAGTAAATGTTCTTTTTTCATTACAACTAAGCAAAGGGAAACATACATACTCAAACAAAACACACAGCAAAATGATGAATATAGTGACAACTCACGGTTGGAGGCTTGCCCGGATCCACAGAATGTTTAACTGGAGCTTCAACCTTTCCTGGTGATTCAGGCTTGCCACCAGTTTTCTTCTCATCCCTAGCCTTGTTGAAGATTACAGTGAATCCCTCAGCTGAAGCAGGGTCATTAACATCCCATTCACCAAATTTGGGTAATGGCCGACCAGTTTCCTTTAAAGGAAAAAGGAAAGTTAGAGGACTATGCTAAAGTCTCAACAGGATAACACTATATATTTCTATGTTTTTGATAAATAGGATGAAGTTTGGAGGAGGTGATCACTCAAATCCAGCTAAATTACTATTCATCTCAAGGATCACAAGAACATCAAATATAGAAGATCAATTAAAACTAGTGATTCACTGGGTTGTGTTGAGTTAATTGTGTCAGGCTTTACAGAACAGAAAAGGGGAAAAACTTCTTACCGAAATAATAGATAACGATATTTGCATAATCGAAGTACACAGAGCAAACAGAACATGCACTTTTTTTTTTTTTTTTTCAGTTATATGGGTAAACAACCTCTGCAGTCGACAAAGTAACCTGCCTCATGTATATGTAATTGAATTAATGCATTTTAAATTTAGAAATCATTAAATTTTTTAAAATGAATACTATAAGACACTGAAACAAGTTCTTCAAAAATCTTTTTATTTTATTTTATTTTTTGAATTTAATCTTTCCCCTTTTTTATTCTGTTAAATTTATACAAAAAAGATGAAAGATTTTATGAAATGGCTAGCTTAAAAGCTCATTAACAACAGTTAAATTGCTTCAACTTAGTACTTATATTATCCCAAAAGGGCATACTTTAAGAATTTCAGCTTACAGTGCACAATGGAATAGGATTAAATAATTTTTCTCTGAATGATGAGATGATAGAAAGAGAGGAACAAGATGCAGACAACGATAATACTTTCACAGAGGTGCTGAAAGATTATAATTTCTCAAAGAATAGCAAGAAACAAATTTTCTTATGACCTACTTGAACAGGAAAAAACAATGTTCTTCTCTGCTGTTTTATCGGGGGTCGTTTGATAAGGGCATTATAACACCTCATAAATTAATGGGAGGATAAAATACACCAAGTACAAAGACAATGATAGCAATATCCAAGAGCTGAGACAATTTAAGGGAGCATACTTAATGTAATCATGATTCAAAAGTTATTGCACTTGATATTAGAAGAAAAAGAGGTATCATTGAAGGGAATTCTACATTTATCCCATGTGGTAGATGCAGGGATTGATAACTTACACAAACTAGTGGAAATATGGGAATACTCCAGGAACCATGAGTCTCAATTGACTGACAGAGAGAAGACTAAGAAAAAGTTCTATAATGTGGTTTCATGAACAATGGAAAAAAGCTTCAACTCATGAACAGCATTGATAAGTTCAATAGGAGGTCTAGTATGTGCTGTAACTGGGTTGGTTTTGTACCTAATCATATGTCAATAGTATCATATTCTATTAACACTGATAGGATTACTGAGTTACCAAAAGGAAAAGGTTCTTATACCCTTCTGAAGTTGAGGCCCTTCTGCAATTGCTTATGACTTCATGTACTAGCCACTTTACATATTTCTCACCATGAAGACTTGTGAATCTTGCCATTGTTTATGTCCTTCAGAAAGCTAGCCTTATCACAAGCTTGACAGCTCAGATGCATAGCCCATTCAACTCAAGCTCATTGTGCTTGAATAGATGGACTTCCTTCTAAGACAGTCAAGCTGAAGCAAAATCCCATAATTTATGAACTAATGTTTTACGATAGAATTTATAGTGAAAAAGGCCCCCACTGAAAGCTCAAAGACAATCCCTTTTCTAGGTCGACCAAGCCCAGTCATATGACATCATTAATGATGATCAACCTCCACTATCAACAAATGCATTTTTGGACCAACTAATCGTGCAGTGTGTACTCAAGAAACATTCACCATAATCACCAAAGATACTAATAAAGCCCATGAATCTCCTCTTAAGGCAAAAAAAGTATATGGTTAAGATAGTTAGTCAGGTTCAGGTATCAAAAAATAGCAGACTGAGACAGGATGATTCACTCATTCACCAAACCACACACCCATCAATTAACCAAACCACATACTCGTCAATTAATTAAACCACATACTCGTCAGTTATTCTGCACAAAATGTCTATGCTTTTACTATGCCATCAGCCCTCCTTCCACACTTTCAAATTATTGCTCCTCCAACAAATCTTCAAACACTGTTTTTTCTTTTTTCTGCATGTATTTTCAGGGGATTACTGAAGATCTTCAGTCCCAAGGAATTTTCTCCAGACAGGCTGATTTCACGTCCACATTCTACCACTTCCTACAACCAGTTCACCTAAAGACAAACTTATCATTAACCTTATAGCTAATTATTTTTTCTACCGTTACCAGGCTTTCATCTAATTTTTTTTAATAGATGATTATTGTGAAATTCTCAGTCTGCCCCCTATTATTGGCTTTTATATGCAGAAAACAGCAAGCTCACAAATAATATTTGTCAACAAACTTCATTAAAACCAGGTACACAGCAACAGTGCTATCGATCAGGCTACAAGATTTTCAAAAACAATGCAGACCTCCTCAACAACAAGCTGCATCCAACATAAATACTCTCTTTCAATAATCCAATGTAATATCCTTTTTTGGTACTTCCAATGCAACAGCACTCAATAATCACACATCAAGAGTTGCATTGCCGATTACCACCTGCTGCTCCCAAACACAAGACTCAAACAAAACAACTAATGAGTAACATCAAGAGCCAGCAAGTGGCATGGCTGGACAGTTTTCCAGAAGAGAGCACTATCCAATTTTGGATGTGTTATTTGAAGATACACGCAATTCTACATCCATCGGTTGAATTATTTCAGTCAATAACTGTTGTGTATTATATATATTTCAAAAGGAACAAGTCCCACATTCCTTATATTTCATTCATTGTCCTTGTTTATAAACCTTCTTCTCTTAGTGGGCTTGTAAAGAGTTGGTGGAAAGGCATGGGCTTGCGCACACAAAGCCTAGATCAAGTTAGTGTAAATTCGTGGATTTGCACCCCCCCCGCGCGTGTAGTTCTAAATAAAAATAATAATAATAATAATAATTAATTAAATCTTATCCGGATACAGGTCTTTTGAACATTTAAAATTTTAATTACCAATCGTTATATTTTTTTCGGGTATTTTCAAACCATTGTATCTTTTAATTTTGAAAAGACATATTTTCAACATACCTGTTACAAATACCTCTTCGTTTTATATATATTTATCCGTTTAATATTTTATACTTACTTTTTCCCTGTCTTGCTCTCTGATTCCTCGCTGGGTTCTTCCTTCTTTCCTACTATTCCTGTATCCTAGATCTTCTAGAGGACTTGTTGAATCCTGGAAGATACGCTATCCTTAAACAGTATTGGTGAAATATCCTTAAGTACAGTGCCTAGCACGCCTCAAGTTTTCCCTCCTCGTTTCTAATTTTTCCAACAATAACCACCACACTCCACAGGGGCAATTATAATCTTCTTAACTAGATGATTTTACTTTTCCGATTCTCTAGATAGTTGTTAAAATCAGGAGTCAAACTCATTCCATCACATGGGTTTATAATTCTATAAGGATTCCGTAATTAAAATAGATGCAAAATTATTCAAGTAAAGAAATTAAGTAGAACTACAAATTTAACATTCTATTTCAAAGCAATTCTATAGGTTTCAATTTTATGTAAAATCGCAAATCGACAAACATGATCCACTGGACATTTTTCCGACATCTATTAAATTAAATACTTACACAACTGTGATATATAAGTCGTGAATACTTCTGCGCAAGTGGATCCTAAATAATTTGACGTATAAGAAATCTCTGCTTCCTTCATATATACATTGTTACGCGCTATCCCACACTTAATTTATTATAAGCACCCCCACACATAAAAATCATCTGAATCAACACAAAATTGAAACAAAATTAAAATCACACACACCAAAACATCAAAATCAGCTCAAAGTAAAAACTTCAAAACGATCAAACACTAAAAAACGTAACAAATCAAGTTTAATGTTTTTAATCATGAAATTAGAAACAGTTAAAAGTACCTTGACCTAATATAATAAGAATCAATTTTAACAATATGAAGATCAACAGAGCGAGAGGAAAAAAGTAAACAAAAAGAATCGGAACTCATGATGAATAAATCTATCCATGAAAAGTTAAAAAGATACGAGCTTTTTCCTTTCCTTTCTTTTTTTTTTATTTTTTTTTTATTTTTTTATTTTTTGCGGTTACTTTCAATTGAATCACTAGCTAAGCAAAGAACAAGCGTGTGTTAAATCAAATAACATTAAGAGAGAGAGACAGAGATGCGTACATACCGACATGAGTAGAAGCTGAGCGGTACAGAATTTAGGAAGAGAAGTTGTTTTCGGAGCTGCAAAAAGCAGAGTATAAAGAGAGAGAGAGAAGGGAGGGGGGGAGAGAGAGAGAGACTGAAAAGAATATTGGAGAGAATTTTATATGGCGTTAGAGAGAGAGAGAGGAGAGAGAGAGAGAGGACCAGGATGAGTTGGGCCAGAAATGGACCGCTTACCATGTGAAATGAAATCAAATATTATGATTTATTTCCGTTTGGTATCTGCCATCCCACATATCCCTGATAAGGATGTAATCGGGTCGAATTTTAGACGGATCATATGAATTCAAATTCAAACTTATTATACTATAAGATATACTAAATTCAATCCTATAATCTTATAAGGTTTTTCTTCTATATCTAAACCCGTTCTAGAGGATTTAGTCTAAAACCCGTCATTCGTCCGGTTATCCATCTGACTATCAATTCGATTATCTGTCGATAATCCACTCGATTATCAACCAGAACCTACCTCGCTTATTATTTTTTTAATAGATTTAGCGTACTTAAGTTAATAAAATAATCGTCTAATAATATAGCAATTTACTTTTTTTTTTTTACCAACCTATTTTTAAATTTAGCTTATTATAATGTTTACATTTAGTAAATGTATTTACATTACAATTTTTTTACTAGGACTAACGATCGAGTGATACGGGTTGGGTATCCATCGAATTTTAGTAGTATCAAAACTCGACCCTAATATCCTACACGGTTTTTTACCTATGTCCAAACCGGACCCTATTATCCTATAGGATCAAATCCTATAGGGTTTTTATGGGGTTGGACAAGCCGAAAACCCATTAATGGTTGACTTGGTTGCATCCCTAATGCCTGATACTTTTTTTTGTTAAATTTATTAATAAATTATTTATTAAAAAATACATATAGATGAAAAACATATGATAATTCTTATATAAAAATATCAAATAAACCAAATATAAATAAAATATAACTACAAATAAGACATTTTTATACATAAAGTTTAGATATAGATGAGAACGGATAATCCAAATGGATTTATTTCTATTTCTCTCTCTTAAATATCTTTTTTTCCTTTCTTTCTTTCTTTCTTTCTTTTTTTCTTTTCCTTTTCATTGGGGAATTATGTCCACCTTTGATTTATCAAATTCTATAAATATAATAAACAGACAAAAAGATATATTATACGAGTATCCTAGCAATTATCATCTAGTTGCTTTTTCTGTATTGAGAAAACAAAAAACTAGTTATATATAAAAAAGAATTATAGAGAGATTCAAATGTAGGTGCATATTATGTATATATAGCTTTAAAAGAATGATATGATAACAATATATTGTAAATACTTATAAAAGAAAGGTATGAGGTATATTATCAACTTTTGGGAAAAAGAAAAAGAAGGGAAAATATGAAAAAGAAAACATAGTGTGTTCTTCCTTCGTAACTTCATATGATTTTAGATGATGTCAAACGTTACTCTTAATTTTTAAACTTCTAAAAGATAAAGAGTTTTAAGTATATATGAAGTATCAACGCTGGCAATGTTTAAAGCATACATACATTGACAATCGAGATTAGCCATTCTCATATCAATCCTTTTTATTTTCATGGAAGTTTTTCCAAGTACGACAACCTCCTATAAAAGGTAGAAAGTGGATTGACTTGTTGTAAAGCTATGCATCCAAGTTAAGCAACAGGTTAAACAAGCTAACCTAGCCTATCCTATTTTAATCTATAGGTTATAAAGGTTAGTTGGCTTTGACCTATATAATAACAAAAGTAAAAATTTTTGGCACCACCTAATCTCCAAGAGTTGGCAAGTTATGCAAACCAACCCATAGCCCGTTTGGTTTTTTTTTTTGTCCTTTGAAAAAATTAAATATTATAATGTAATTCTATTGAAATACCCCAAATCTTCACCTAGATTAGAAATTGAGTTTAGATAGATTAAATAAATCAAATGAATTATAGGATTTAATTAGACAAGTTGGCTTAATTTAATTAGCTAATAATTAAGTTGGTTTTGAGATTTGAAATTCCTAAAATCCCTAAATATGTTCTAAAAATGTTTAGAGGATTCCTAAACTTTTGATTATTACCCTAAACACTAATTCCTAAATCTCAATAAAATTTGAGTTCATTTGCTTGAATAAAAATATCAGTTCTTAAATCCGAACTCAAATTAAATATCTTTGTATCCAAATTAAATTCCTAAGTTAAGTTCTTATTTTAAGATCTTAATTTATAACCTATCGGTTCTAAAATCATCTTCTAAATACTTCTAAAACTATAGATATTGATCTGATAGTCCTAAACATATACCCTATTTCTAAAATATATAAATTTAATTTTATCCTTTCCTTTTGTTTTTAATTTTTTGCTGCCTTTTTCCTTTTGTCTTTCCCCTTTTATTTTTTATGTTTCCCTCTTCTTTCTTCTTCTTCTTTTCTCTTCTTTTCTTCCAATTTCTTCCACAAATCTCAAGATTAAAGCTATCTAGAAGAATAATCAAAGCTAGGAGAGAAGCTAGATGAAGGAAAATAAGTTAGAAGTGTAAAGAAAGATCAAGTGTGCAAGTGTTCTAAAAAGATAAGTTGTTATGTCCTTGTTATCTTTGTTGTTTATTTATCTAATTGATGAATTGATGTTGAATTGAGTTGGAAGTGCTGTTTACATTTGTATTTGTTAGTTTAATATTTGATGGAAGTTGGAAATGGTGAAGAAGAGGATGAATAGTGAGTTGGAGTTTGTTGAAGTGAATTGAAGTTTGATTGTTGTTTGAAGTTGTTGGAGGAAGATTGAAGTGTTAGGAGTTGTTATTAGATTTCATTTGATGTTAGAATTGATGTAGGAGATGTATAAGTTAATGAAAAAGTGTAAAAATGGATTTTAAAAACAGAACAAATTCGTAACATGTATCAGGAGATCAATCACGGGCGAGCAAAAGGGAGTGAAATGAACTGATTATATGTTTTTCAAACATCACGGGCGACCAAAGGGGCATGATTTGGTCTGGTCACAAATTTTTCTAAAATAACGGGGGAGCAATGGGGCGTGATCCGTCCCCCACAGCAATATGTTTTTGTAAATTAATCATAACTTTTTCATACGAACCCTGATTTGAGTGATTTAAGTTGCGTTAGAAAGATTAAAAAGAGATCTACAACTTTCATGTTTTGAGTTTTTGAAAATTATAAAAGTATCAGTGCTTAAATTTAACTTCTTTCCAATTGATACATTTTTCCAAACAAAGTTAAAAACTTGTTTTTGTTTGTTTTTTGTGTGTTTGCTTTAGGAAATGGATCTTTTTGAGTTAAATGAGATAGATAAGTGATGCTTGATGTGTTATGTTGATTGGTTGATATAATTAAACACGAGTTAAGTAGATTTATAGATTTAACAAATAATTATATTAAATCTAGAAGTTAGTTATAAAATGAACTTAGTTAACAAACTTAGGTTCAACTTGACTAAATGAACTTGAATGAACTAAAATGGATTAGATTGTTTAACTTTGATAAATTTGGCTAAGTTTAAGTTAACGTAAGCTCAAATTGACATAGATCTTAGATATATAATGAATTAGTAATTAATCTAAGTCCAACTTGGCTTAATGAACTTCACGAAGCTAAAAATGAATTAGATTGATATAGTTTAATCACCTTGGCTTAGTAAACGACTTAAATGAATAATTCTAATCAATTTGGATAAGGTTATGCTAAAATGGGTTAATAGCTAATAATTAGCTTAGATGAATGAATTAGGATGATCTTTGATTAATATGGGAATATGTTGTTTCAAATGTTTATTTGCTTTGAATATAAATGCTTTTATGTATGAATGCCTTATATATGCTATGTTTTGTGATAAGAAACTATAATTAAAGTGAAAAGAATTACATTGACAGATAAAGGAGAACTGTCCATATTTTGGCGGGGTGATATTCGCAGCCACAGTGGAGTTCCACGTTAGTGTCTGATCAAATAGGATTTAATAAAATGAGTTTGAGATGAATGGATAAATAGCTTAAGTTCTTATATGATTTTGATGAAGTGGATGATTGGTTTACTTTAGTTTCTTATACGAACTCTTTTCTTAACAGAAGTGGATATCTTATTTATCTTCTGGAATTCCTTCTGAGACTCTATTTGGATTTCGTATATAAGGTACGCAGTAACTTGCGTGTTGGATGTTACGATAGGTGTCTAATATGGATTAAGAACTTAAACTCGGCTTAATAATTGATGAGTGTTGGTTGTGCTTTAAGTCGTTGAATCCAGAACCGGGGAGCGATAACCTTGTCATGATGCAATGGCACAGTAGTTAGGCACTTAGCCCAATCTTTTGTCATGATGTAATGACTCAAATCTATGATGCAATGGTTCACCACAATGCAATGGTGGTTTTTTTTATTGGCTAAGTGGGTAGCTAATAGGGTTAACTGTATCGGTATATTCTCTACTTAGGCTCGGGAGGAAATAATATGTTTTAGTTCATGGGTATGGGACCATTGAACTAATTGATGTTATAGATCGGAATAAGTGGAATATATAAAGGAGTGTGAACCCTAGATGATGCTATTAATATTTTTTATTGGTTAGATATAGGAGATATAGATATCCGGTCTATCTATGTCAACCCCCTGAGCAGCTGCTGTTACTCAGGATTCCCAGATTCTCATTGGCTTGTTTCGGAGTGTGAGTGCTCCATTGTTGCTTTGTTTATTTTAATGAAAAGATAATAACTTGTGAATTGATGCATTACATTTAGTTAAGCTCATGTGCCACTCCGTGTGTGATTATGTTACTATGTACTGGGCTTCGGCTCATTCTTGTTGTTGTTGTCCTTTTTACACGTTTTGTTGTTGATAAAGATGATGTTGATGTTGAAGTTGATGATGATGAGTTCTTGTTGATGTTGGAGATGATGGATGATGAGACGATGATATGATGATGTTGTTGCTATTGATGATGTTGTGTCGGGTTTTTGGGTGCTTCTGTGGACTCGAGAAGGATTGTGGATGAGTGATGCGAGTCAGGAGCGTTGAGTAGTTTAGTTGTTTTGATTCTCCTTTTGTTTGTTTTATAGAGACTGGATTCATTTATAAATTTGTATTTTCATTTAAGGGCTTGTTAGTGCCCATGTTTTGTAAATAAGATTTTGTAAATATCTATCAAAGTGAAAGTTTTTCCACTTATAATAGTGGAAGTTTGAAATGCTTTTATGTAGAAACGTTTTTATTAAAGTTTATTTTTCCGCTGTTAAATCCAGTTTTTGCCAGAATCTAACTAAATGATTTCATAATCTAAAATCGGATAGCAATGTTCAACATAAACACCTTCTTTTAAGACAACCTTATGTATAATTCGTAAGAGTTATACGTGGTTGGGGACTTGGTGTACTTAATTTGAGAATTAAGCATGTCGGGTCTTTACATATATTAAAAGTAAATATTATATTAAAAATTAAATATTATTTTTAGCTAAAAATTGAAAAAAAAAACATATGTAATTATGATAAAAATTGTTATTTAACATTAATATTTGACTCTTTTTATTCTTTTAGATAAATCAATTCTAAAACTTCTATATTATTCATGCAAGAGAGAGGGAAATTCAAGCAATTTCTTTGTTTTTGTTTTCTTAATAGAAGTTTCAAAACTAAAAATTTTAACTAGCTTAAAATTGAAAAGGTTGAACAAAATTTATGATTTACTTTCATATGGAGAATAATTCCCAACATATTATCTTTAAAAAATGAAATCTATAATGATTTATTACTATTCTATCTTAAATATTTTTCCCTACCTTTCATTGGGGAGTTATATCTGCTTTTGTCATATTGAATTCTATAAATATGATAAAGACAAAAGATAAATTATATGAGTACCTTAGCAATTAGCATCTAATTATGTTTCCTCAATTGAGAAAACAAAAACCTAATATAAAAAAAAATCTATAAAGGAAATTCAAATGCAGGTGCATAGTATGATATAGATAGGATAGCCTCAAAAGAATAATGTATAATGAAATAACCTAATTTATTTAATAATTTAATTTTCATGTAAATATAATATTAGTCTAAATATTAAGTTTGAAATGAATTTGATATATGAAAACGAATGTGTAGGAATAGAATTGTAATAAAATGTGTATGCTTATGAAAATGTAAATTATGTGTGATTATTAGAGTAGGTTGAATATAATAATTATGTATATGTGAGATAATAATTGATATTGGTGTTTTATATGTATTAATGTGTATGAATTTGGCATGGAAATTTTCAAAATAAGCTTTTGAATGCCCATAAACTTAGCAGAAATTTTCGTCATAAAATAAAGCCAAGACCCACTTTTAATGCCCCAAAATAAGCCTATTTATTAACTAAAACCAAGCTCACTTAAGGCAGCCTCAAAAGTCAACCAAGAGGATAAATATCATCTCAAATAGTGCAAAATTTGTATGAAATTTTCAGACATCCAAAACACTATTTTAGAAAGCTTAAAACCCCATTTTCTCTTCTTCAAAAGCCACCTATGGTTATATATCACTAACCTCTTCAACTTCTACAAATTAAACCATCAAAAGCTTGCAACAAGACTCCTAAATCAAGGCACAAAGTTCTTATGATAAATATGTTTCTCTTATTTTATGTATACTTAAAGTTGTGCTTTTATTATAATAGGGTTTATATGCTAAATTGTGATAGGATGATTTCTATGCTTTGATGGTAGTTTGAGTAGTGTTATGTTGCTAGAGGAGCTTGTAATATGTGTTGTATATGAATTTGGAAGTGTGGACTAGTGTAGTGGGTATATGGAGTTGAAATGTAATTGTGTTTGTTGTGGTAATTGAGTGATTGATGGATTGAAGAGGAGTTTGTGTTTGTTGAATGGTTTTAAGAACATATAACAAGCTTTGGAAAGCTTAGAATGAGTTTGGAGAATTTTTTAATATGTAACTTTTACAAAGAAAATGCGGGAATCACGTTTTAAAAATTTTCCAGTTGTACACTACCCTGTACACGGTCGTGTAGAATTATTCATGACTCCATAGAATCGAATTTTTCATACACTATCCGCTACATGGGTGGTGTATATTTACTCGTGACTTCGCAGAAGCAAAATTTTATACACTACCAGTGTACACTGATTGTGTAGCCTTCCCTTGTTTCGCAGTCTAATTGTATTTTAACTGTAACTTTTTCATTCGACCTCTAATTGAGGTGATTCAAGTTGCGTTGGAAAGCTTAAAAAGAGATATACAACTATTATGTTTTAAGTTTTTACCAATTTCAAAAGTATCAATGCTTAAATTTTTTGTTTCCTTTCAGCTGATACAATTTTCAAACAAAGTTTAAAATTTGTTTTGTTTGTTGAATGTGTGTTTACTTAGGAAATGGGTCTTTTCGGACTAAAATGAGATAGATTAATGATATTTGATGTGTGATGATGATTGAGTGATATAATTAAGCATGAATTAAGTGAATTTGTAGATTTAACAGATAATTGAATTTCCATGATTGTTGAACTAGAATTAGTTATATTGTATGTATAGTTTACGTACAATTATTGATTTTATTTTGAATTTCTTGTTACAATAAATGGTTCTTCAGTTGATTTTCCTCTAAGTGAAACTAGTGATTCTCTACTAAGTTTAGGTATGCAGTAACTTGATTGTTGTATATTAGGAATAGGCATAATTGAACTTGACTAAAATTTCTATTGGCTTAATATTCGATTGAATTGGTTATCTATTATGATGTTGAATCTGGTCCAAAGAGCAGCAACCCTGTCATGATGCAATGACACGATAGTTAGGTGCTTAGGCCACTTGTCATGATGCAATGACTTTACCATGATGCAATGGTACGCTATGATGCAATAGCGATTCTTTTATGGTTAAGCTGGTAATCGATAGAGAGTGTAGTAACTGTGTAACATTTGCTTACACTTAAGAGGAAGTAATATGATTTAGTTTAATGTTTATGGGGACGTGTGAACTAAATGATGTTATAGATTAAGTTAAGTAAAGTTGAGTAACGGCTATAAACTCTAGATGAGATTACTTATTTGGAACAGATATAGGAGATATAAATATTTAGACTGCTTATATCAACCCCCTCAGCAGCTATAATTACTTAGGACCCTTGAATTCCCAAAGCTTGGTTCCGAGGTTTGAATACCTTAATTTTGTTTTGTTAAATGAATACTAAAAAAAGATAAAGTCATATTAGATGCATGGCATTAGAATAGGTCCGCTTGGCACTTCGCTTTTAGATTTTGTTACTGTGTACTGGGCCTTTGGCTCACTGTTGCTGCTTTGTAGGTATTAATGATGAATTATACAATGATTTGGGATATGGGTTAGATTTTGAGAAGTTTATGGACGAATGGGACGAGTAGGACTCAAGTGGCCTTGATTTTGAGAAGAAAGATTGGAAGAAATCTTTTGCTTGAAAAGTATGTAACTTTATGTTAATGGCTCGTTAGATAAGCCTATCTTGTAAAAGACTTTGAAGTCTCCTAATTATATTTTCGTAACAAGAATATGTTGTGAAGTTTTGTAGTGTCATGTATTGACACAAACCCTTGTAATGGTGATGTGTATATATATATGTATGGATTGCTCTTGTAAGCAATCTTCTTTTGTTTAAAAGTTGTTTATAAAGTTTTAGTAGATTTGATAAAACAATTCTCATAAACTATTAGTTTTAGGACAACCTTACATATAATGTGAAAATGTTATATGTAGTTGGGGACTCGGTACATTAAATGTTGGGATTTAATGGGTCAGGTCTTTACGTATAACAATATGGTGTAAATACTCAAAAAAAGAAAGGCAAGAGGAAGAGGAGCTTGATAATAGGTATGGCGATTAGGAAGTTATATATTATTAACCTTGGAAAAAAAATGTTATGTGTTCTTCCTTTGGAATTTTATTTGATTTTATATGATGGCAATCTAACTAACACAACAGCATAGATCTTAATTTCTAAATGGGAAAAAATACATCTTAAGGATGGACCTATGTGTTATGTTTTGTCATTTCAAGACCTATATTCTTAAAAATAAATCAAAATAGGATTTCCTTTAATGGCCATTATCGTTCCCTTAAATCAGATTGTTGTGGCATCTAAAGTAATTAATTAGCTTCCACATTAGATTAACTCAACTCCTAAAATAAACCCAAATTTAACCTTAAAACTAACCTAACTCTTTCCCATAACAACTAATTGCAAATAAGTTTGACCTATCCATAAAAATTAACCATCTCAATCCTCTACAAAAGCATGTTTTTTTTTTTTTCTGTCATAATGCAAAAGCGCTATTAATCATTTACAAAGAATGGCAACAAATTGTTTTTAATAAAACCTTATTTTCCCAAAACCCCAAAATCACTTACACCGATTTTCAAAAAAGAAACTTAGTTTCTCACTATACCTTAATCATGTTTATAGAAGCCAAGGAAATGATGAAAAGATATTCTTTGATCCCTAAGAATGAAAGTAGCAGTAATATCTCTTGCAATGTATCATCTAGCGTGAGTTGTTGGACAATGGGTGTTGAAGATTAGGTTTTCTTGAAAAAAATAAAGTGAACCAACTTGTTATTGATTATGAACTAGGATCTCCTATGATTGCTTTGATATTAGAAAATCTAGAAGAAGATTCCAATGTTGTGTGCATCCAATTAAAACAATAGTAATTTTGCCCAGAAGTGGTTGATTTTATCTTCAGGGCTTTTTTCATTTAAATGTGATATGGTTTGAGAATCGGATTTGTGTTTGTAGCCATGATTTTTTCCCTGTAATGAAGAAATTGTTTAATGTTGTTGATTTGTGTTTGGAAATTCTATAAGAATTGGGCAATATAATGATATAAAGTTTTAACATTTTTCTACTATGATTAGTATATTTTTAATGATGTTCATTTGTGTTTAGGAATCTATTATTGCAATATGCCATAAAAAACTAGCACTTTAATATTTAGTTGGAAACAAATGAATGAACAATAACACAAAAAAACAAGAAGCTATGAACTAAAACCATTATTTCAATCCAAAATATGATATTTCTATTTAATTCACTTTATTTTCATAAATAACATATCCATTTGTATACAATAAAATATCTTAATGTAACTTGTAAGCTAAGAATAGAATATATATATATATATATATTCTTTCTAGGCCTAGATAAACACTCTTTGCCTATAGTTGATTAGAAGTCATTTTTACAATTCTATTGCATTTCAACTAAAACAAAAATAATAAATAGAAAAAAAATTACTCTAATGAAAAAGTTACAACTTATGTCTATTAATATATTCAATGATTACTTATGACAAATCAAAGTTTTTGCAATAATTTACTAAATTTACAATTCTATTACATCTCTCTGTGTCTGTGTTTTTGTGTGTGTGTGTGTGTATGTGGTTGTAGTTTAGAAAAATTAGGAATTTGACAAAGTTAGGATTCTTACTTTTCAATGAGAAAGTGATGATTCTCGTACTATTTTTGTTTGTTCATGAGAAAGTCAATTTACAATGTTAATAGCCAATCGACTAGGTTGGACCATTAGCTATTGTGGAAAAGAGTTAGGATAGTGTTATGGTTAAATTTGGGTTTATTTTATGGGTTAGGTTAATTTGATGTGGCTACACATGTTAATTAATTAATTAGCTTGGATGCTACATCAACATGACTTAAGGAAAAAGATAACAAGACATTAATAAAAATCCTATTTTGATTTATTTGTAAGAATATAGGTCATGAAATGACAAAACGTAAAACATAAGTCCTAAAA
The DNA here is from genome assembly GCA_024138025.1 of Combretum micranthum. NCBI lineage: Eukaryota > Viridiplantae > Streptophyta > Magnoliopsida > Myrtales > Combretaceae > Combretum > Combretum micranthum. Next base: position 49,292 of record JAMXBD010003307.1, read on the forward strand.
TGAAAAAAGATATAAAAACTTATTATTTCTTTTTGGCCATTAAAAACTTAGGTGTTGAGGTGTATTTTTCTTGTTTCTAAATTGTAAAAAGAGGAAGGTCTTGAGTATTTATAGAGTATATTCGAGTCCTACATCTATCGATGATATAAGTCATTCTTGTAATGATCGTTTTTATAATTTTTCTTGAATAAAGTTTATAAGAGTTTTTCTACATACATCAACCTCCCTGAAAAACATTGAAAGCACATGAACTAGTTCAATGGTCCATTTAAACTTGCCATGTCAATTTTCTTGAACTAAACGATGTTATGGATTGAGATAAGCAAAGCTATATAACGGTTATGAACTCTAGATAAGATTATTTTCTCCTTTTTAGTTAGGTATAGGAGATATAAGTATCTAGAGTACTTATACCAACCCCTAGAGTACTTATACCAACCCCTAGAGTAGTTGCTGTTACTCAAGAACCTCAAGTTCTCAAAGATTATTCCGGAATGTGAGTGCTCTAGTATTGATTTGTTTACTTTAATTTAAAGATAATAACATGTTGCTGCTGCATTGCACTAGTTTAGCTTGTGTGTCATCTGGTATGTGCTTGTGTTATTGGCGTACTAGGCTTCGGTTTATTGTTGTTTCCTTTTCACGCGCTGATGATCATATGATGATGATGTTGATGATTTGATGATGATGTAGATGATGGTGGTGTCAACGATGATGTTTGGTTAGGATATGGGATGAAGCGGAAAGAGTTGTTGAGTGAAGTGAAGTAGAGCTAACGGATATTTGTTTTGTTTTTGTTTTTGTATAAAGAGTTGGATTTATCTTTTAAGATATGTTGTTTTCTTTAAGGGTTTGGTGGCGCCCATATGTTTTGTAATTAAGTTATTTAAAGTTTTGTTGTACCATCATGAAATGTATATAAGATACGCGATGGTATTGTTTGTTTTATGAAAGTTAATCCACTCTTGTATGAGTGGAAGATATAAATGTTTTTATAAAGTTGTTTTACCATCACAAATCCAGTTGTCTCCAGAATCTAACTAAATGATTTAAGAATTTAAAACCGGTTAGTAATGATCATGATAAACAAATCCTTTAAAGAAGCTTGTGTGTATAATACTTTAGGGTATTATACATAATTGAGGGATTTAACTTGCCTGAATTTTAGATATAGGGTAAGCCGAGTCCTTATATAAATTAAAAAAATATAAATTGATGGTTGATGCATCGCACATAGTCTAGGTACGTATGCCATATTGTGTGTAATTATGTTGTTGTATATTGAGCTTTAGCTCATTCTTTTCTTTTTCAGGTGTTGGTGAGTTTGAGTTTGATGGTTATGCGTATTTCGAGTTTGAAATGGATCAATACGAGCTTAACGAGCAGATTAACTAAGAATGTAGGATTATGTGTTTTTATTAATTTAAAAGTTGTTGTTATCTTTTCAATCTTGTATTTTCTTTGAGAGTCTAGGTTGTGCTCATGGTTATAAAATCTTTTATTAAATACCTTTTATTGATAATTAACTACATTAATACTTTTGTTATTTTGTCGCTGCCTTTTCAAAACCTAATTATATGATTTTGGAATCTAAAGTTGAATAGCAAACGATCACGATAAACAAATAGTTTAGGGTAGCCTTAGCATATAACGTTTAAGTGTTATACGTGTCAGAATTGAACATGCCTTGATTCTACTCGAGGTGTGACATAAGCAAATGTAGAATATCAATGATAGTATTGTCTAAATCATACCATCATCAACGATTGAGATGAGTCATTAGCATGATGATCCTTTTTATGATTTTTCTTGAATCAAGCCTATGAGAGTCATTTTAAGTACATCACTCTCCCTAAAAAACATTAATTGAAAAGAGATTGATCGGTTCAACAATCTCTTTTAAACCCATCATGTCAAATATCGTAGGTAATTTTAGACATATCTTTTGATACCATGTCTTCCTTCTTTTTTTTTTTTTTGGGATTATGTAGGCTTTTTTTTTTTAATTATTATCACAATATCAGGGATAATTATTTAAATAGAAGCTTCAAAATCATAATTTTTGACTAGTTTGAAACTGAAAGGTTTGAAAGAAAAAATTATTTACTTTCCAAAGGTCATTTCTAACATATTACTATCTTTAAAATAGTGGATCCTAACACTAGATTAATTGTTGATATTGAGTTTATCTTTATAATATAACATACAATTAAATTGTGGTTATTATGGATTTTTACGGTTAGGCTCAAAGACTAAACAGTAAACTGTATTTAAAATTGTTTAATTCATATACTACAATCACTTTTAAAGTTAAGTTACCCTAATGATGATACCAATGGTTATTGGAGTTTTGATCATGCGTTAATATTCAAACTAGGTCATCTATGCAAATATTTAAGCTGCATAACATTATATTAAGATAGCTTTACATCTAGTGATTAAAAGTAGAGTTTGCTCGAAAGATTAAAGATGATAGTAAAAGAAAAGGAATAAATCATGGAGATTGAGAGTGAGATAAGCGGTGATTAAAAAAAAAAAAGGTAATTAAGAATGACTGAAATGTTTAGAGGATTTTAGTTGTGTCCAACCTCCGGAATCGAATCACGAGTTGTTTAGAGGCTTGCCAAACCGAATCCTGAGCTGAATCGAAGTGCAAAGGAACCATAATTTGCGGTTTGACCAAGTATGATGAACAACCTAGTGCTTCTGTTAACTCATATGTATGAGTAGGTGATGCATGGTGATACGTATACAAAAATAAATAATAATAAAAAAAACAGCTATAATCATAGGACATGTAGAATCGGAAATTTTTTATAATAAAATTGTAAGAACTTGATGGTAATTCAATTATTATAAATATTTTTTAAAGGGATAGCCATTTATAGATGAGAGGATCAGGATAATGCAATACTAATCAAGATTAGTTTGGATAGTAACACCTGAATATTTTTACAAAAAATATGTATTATTATTGCCATTTATTTGAAAAATATTAGTATTTTAATTTCTATAAATCTAGACAAAAAAAAAACTTTACATTAAATATATACAAGCAGATGACGGACTGCGATGCATGTGCAAATAAAACAACCCAACATATATAAATTAAATAGATATATTGTTTTGACGGGTTGGAAGAGAACAACCTTAATTAGTCTAGAAATTAGAAAATTAATTACAAATCAAAATTACAATTGTATTTTCCACAAGTAACTTTGTAACTATCAGTTACAAATATGGTATCAGAGGTGTAGATCTTGACTATGTCCATTCAATCCCTATTTTTTTCTATTCAAATCCTATTTAATTTCATGATTTCAAAGATACTAAAAATATTTTACACGGAAAAGACTATTCAACCTCTATTTAATTCTATTCAAATCCTATTTAATTTCATGATTCTAAGGATACTAAAAATATTTTACGCCCATATGCTAAAAAAGAAAAAGACTATATCTATTCAATTCTTATTTAATTATATTCAAATTCTGTTTAATTTTCATGATTTTAGGGATATGAAAAGTATTTTATTCTCATATGCTAAAAATATTATATTAAAAGCATTTACACTAAAAATATTTACACTAAAGACACCAAAGGGGATGATTTTGCTTTAATAGTATAAATGTGTAAACCTTACAATAATCTATTGCATGTGATTATGAGAAAAGGTTTGGATTCACTTTCCATAAATCATAAAACCATTATTTTAAGTAACTACTAATCCTATAATTAAGGAATGCGATGCGACTAGTTCAACAACTACAGCACCTAACCAATATGCCATGACTTTGTTTAAAAACAAAATTCTAAACATGTATATTATCTTGCTATAAAACTTAGGAAAAAAAAAATGTATATTGATTGGTCTATAATTTAGACACAAATTTATTGCGTCCTTACAAGGATTACTACTTAAATTTAAAATTGATTTATTGATTTTTCATACTTATACTCTAACATTATTCATCAATGATTTAATGGTCCAATAACATTAACATCGCTTTTTTAATGGAATGGATAAGCTCAAGAGAGATGAGACCGTCCTGTCATTAATCTAATCATTAAAATAAATATAGTAAATAAAATATTAACTATTTTAGTGAATTGATTATGATGTAATTGTAGAAGAAAAAAAAACCTTTAACATAATTAATTATTGATGATTATCGGCATTTTCATCAACTTTTCTCATTTTTATATTCAGTATAACATTTAGTAATGTTAAAAAATATACCTGAAGTTTAGACAGTGATCGTATAATTACAACAAAATCTTTTAACATGTAAGGGGTGTCCATGAGCACTCCTTCAAATTCATTATTATACATACATACATACATACATATATATATACAAACTATTCATCACTATTTACATCCACATATATATTTGCAAAGTATATAATTAATGTTAAAATTGATAATAAGTGACCTTTTAGGTCTTAAGTATCTGATGTACGGAATACCTGTTGATATGCCACTGAAAAATATAAAAATCTTCACTCATGCTTGCCATGCTGAAAATAAATAAATAAATAATAAAATTTAGACATGAACTGCTAAATGGGTTGCGGTTGTTCCATCAAAAAAAGGAAAAATGAGTTGGCAAACGGCGTGAGGAGGGTGTTGGGCCAACCGGAGGCAATTGGAACATTTGACCGGTTGGCTTTGTTGTCTTGCTTAATCACATGACAATTATTTAATATATTAATTAAATGAAACAATCATCTTATATGATAAGCACCAAATTAATTTATTTAATTATGCTATGGTGACACCATATGGTATATGGATTATTTTGACCAAATTTCGGGATTGGAGTTCCATTAAGATCATAATGCTACTTATGTAGTCCTAAACGAAAATTGTTAGCTTATTGAATAAATAAGTGTCTCACATTACCCTTTTACTTTTCTTTTTTATTAAATAAGGCAACAAAATTTCAAGAGATTAGAATAGTACTAATCAATCTTATCCAAAAATTCTTGTGCGGTGTAAATATTTATGATTGATCCTTAAGGAAAATCAAGTTTAGTTTCATAACTATTTTTACTACTTCTTAAAATGATCTATCTTTTGAACTGGAAAAGACCACCTAACCTAATAGTATTAGATGGTGTTAGAAAATAATAAATATTCAATAATAAGTTATCTTTTTTACGTCAACAAATAGAGTAAATAGTATTAAGCAGATATAAAAAATAAATATTGATTTAGTAATTAAATTAACATTTTAAATTGAAATACTAAATTCATCTTTACCCATATTTTCACATTTTAAAAAGTTATTTATGCATATAGATCCTCCAATCCCACGTGATGAGTGATTATAGTAATTTCTTCTCCATCATTTTTCCTAAGTTTGCTATCCTTTCTTTTAAATGTTTCCTGTGTATCACTATTTGGTAGCATAACATTTAAAACGATAACTGCTCATAGTGCCCTAAGTCTATTGGGTTTTTTTTTTTTTATCATATTTATTTATATGATTTGTTTATGAGTAAAAATATATTTTTATATGTATCTTTTTCAATAAATAATTTATTGAAATAAATATCAAACTTACACTAAACCAATAAACCAAACCATCAAAACTTTGAAATTTTAACTCAAAGATGGTAATTTTGTTTGTAATATGCACGGAAAATAGCAAGGTCGACATAATTACATTGAAAAATTATAATAACTGTTGAATGTTTTGAAAGGTAGTGAAATTTTCAGCACTTCGATTTGTGTTTTCTTTTAAATCGTGATGAATTTATTATACATTTAAAATGAAAATTAATTAGCATTTGCGATTTTTTAATTTGTAAATTATTTATTATTTATATATATATATTCTATATAAGGAAAAAATATAGTTTTTTATAATATATGAAATTAATAAATTAACATTTTCTGCTTAAAAGAAAAGTAGTTATATACATAACATCTTTTGATTTAGATTCAATTCAACCACTCTTCGCCTTCCCACCCAATAAATAAAAAATACCATATTCTGTGCTTCCTCACTATATTTAATTCTCAATGAGCGTTTATTAGTAATGCGAACTCAAAATTTATTTTTTTAAAACCATTTCGTATTTATTTGGTTAATCTAATGCTATTTTTTATTATTTTATATATGTACATCATGCATATGCATCTAGATATTTATTTATACTTTTGCCTGAGTATATAAGTTTCCACTTATGTTTATTTGGCCAGGTGGAGGAGTTTATGGAAACAACAATATATATATATATATATATATATATGCAATTTTCCATTATGGTTTAATTCATAGAAGGAAAAGTAGAGTTTGGATGGTGATTGAACGAACGTTGAAACAAAATTAAATGGTTGGTGGGTTGGATAAGGATGCCTAGGAAAAGTCCTTTTATTATATATCCACATGACTTGAATTATAGTGGGGAACAGTTTCTTGATTTTTTTGGTTTTTAATAGGAGGAAAAGTCAGAATTTAACCTTCGAATTTGTCCTGTCTACTTTAAAATGATTCATAACATTTTTTTTTATTGTTAATGAAATTTATAGATTTACCTTTTCTGCCATAAAAAATAAATTTACCTTCCAAAGTTCAAATTTTCTTTTCATATAATATAATCAAAATTAGTATTCTCTACTTAGGAAGTGCTCATGAGCAATAGCAATGAATTCTATACCGTACAACGACTTAAATTCATATATATATATATTATATATATTTTGTTGTGATAATTTTTAAAATACTTAAAAGCTTATAATCTTATCGAGCAAAGTTATACCGCAAGGTCACAATATTTAAAATAAATTTATTTGAGGTTACAACATTTCAAGTAGTTAAAAAAATCACAATATTTAAAGAAGTGTGTCAATTAGGTCATTACTAACACGAAAATATTTAAAATTAAAACTTAAAAGATCATGGACCTCAATTGACTCATTTCTGTAAATGTTGTAATATTTTTTTAACCACTCAAACGTTGTAACAATTTACCCTAATCCTATCTTTTCACTTATAGGAATTGGTTTTGTTTACCATGTAGATAATGCACTTTCTTGTAGTTAGAAATGTTTTGCGAAAAAATTGTAAGATTATCGACCCCTAAAATAAAAACTAGACAAATATTAATTATATAAAATAATTATCAAAATACCAATGCAAAATCATGTCTTTAACAGGCAGCTCATGGATTAACACATGAATCATATCTTATAAATATGATTCATGTATAAAAATGAATCGTGTTAAGATACGATTTGTGTACAAATATTAGTGAATCGTACTTCACATGTGATTTACTTTATGATTGTGAATAGACCTTTGAAGATACGATTCTAGTACTGTATAATTTTTAGCTAAATCACATCTTATAAATGCTCTTATTTTTAAATATCTGTATGTGATTCACTTTATGATTGTGAATCAACTTTTGAAGATACGATTCTAGTACTATAACTTTTGGCCGAATCACATTTTATAGATGCTCTTATTTTGTAAATATTATGTTGCATAACCAACATGCGACTTAGCATTAGTACTTATAATTAATTTCATCTTATTTGTATTTAAGTAATTTTTTTTGACAGATTGGTAGATATGTGTTTCACCCATTTTTTACTATAAAAAAGTCTTTTTACCATATAAAGGACTTTAACAAATTTATCAAAGAGGTTCACTTTTTTCTGTAAGAGGACATAACTTACCTTCTTAAAATTGCTTTTATAATAGGGACGGTATTTATTTTTCACCCTAACATTTTTCTCCTTCAAGTTGTAATGAAAAAAAAAAAAAAAGTCTAACTAATCATTTTATCATTAAAATATTTATTATATTAAATTTTTATAATTATATCAATATTCGGATAATTAATGGAGTAAGTCCTATTACTCCTATCAATAGAGCCATTAATATCTTCTTAAAAGCTTTGAAGGCAAATTTTGAAAGGAAGAAAGGGAAAATTTCTGATACACAATTTCAAATTAAAGTATTATTAACATGTTCTACTCTGCAACAAAAAAAGGGGAAAAGAAAAGTAAAAAAAAAAAAAAAAAGCACACAAAAATAAGTAAGAAAGAAACTAAAATTGCAGAAGAAGCTTTTTTGTCAATGCGTGTGTTTTTCCCCCTTTCCCTACGTCAATTTCCTTCTTGATTTTTTGATATTACACTAATTATTTTGATTGTATAAGTTTATCTCCTTGACATGCAGTTGTTCACTTTTATAAAAATTATCATGACAACATATGCAATCTCGACATTTTTTTGAATATATATACATACATTTAAAACCTTTTAAAATGGTCGATGTAAAATTATCTGTTTATTATTTAAGTATATATTTTTATTTTTGTTAAATACCTTAATTGTGCCTAGTTTAAATAAACTCACAAATGCAATTGAAAACCTAACTAGACAAAATTGACCAAATATAGCACCTTAAACTAATTGGTTGATTTCGATTCCTAATTCAAACAATTTGACTTTCTGAAAAATAGATTAAACTAAAGTATAGATTGCTTGTTCTTAAGTTGGTCACTTTCTTTTTCTAGGCTTCTCCACATTTCTACTTATTTTTGTCCCTCCACATCCAAAAATAATAAATGAAAGATGATGGGCACTACTAATCACCAAAGACTAGAGTCCAATCATAAGAAATTTATAACTTTTTTTTTTTTTCACCATAAACCCCCAAAAGGTCCATGAGTGTTTACACCATCACACCTTAGAAAAGAAATGGGTAAATGAGCAAGTAAGGACAAAAAGAGATTCCAGTAGTACAACTATAGGTGCAATTATTATTATAAAGTCAATTGTATCATGTCTTATTCCTATTAAAACTTTGCTAGATTCTGTCTGCCATGACACTTAATAGCATTATGTTTTGCACTGTAAGATTAGGGGGAGAAAAAATAGGAATGCACCATTAAAATTAATAGTTAAATACAGATAGAACTTGTAAACTGTCATAATTTGATTCTTGCTTTACAATAATTTTTCATATTATACATAAATTTTCTAAACTATCGTAAAAACCCCTTAAATACTTGGTTATAGAATCATATGATAACAATAGTTTTGAAGTTTTAGTAACAGTTGGGTGTTTTACATTTTTAATAATCATGAAAAGGTAAAAATATCTATGGTATATATGTGTGTGTTACATTCATATTAACCTGAAAATCTACACACATTAAATAAAAGTTTGAAAAAAATAAAATAAAATGAAATGATTTCACCGAAAGAAGGCTTCAAACGCTCAGTAACTAGTTTAATTCTATAGTTTTAAAAAATAGCTATAATCTATAGGAAAATCTGCATCTTTACACATCATCCTTTATGAACGTATAAAAAACATATTAAATCAAACCAAGACAAATATTTCAATTTTTATCGTGGTAATATAACTAATAATAAAATTTTGCCTATATACTAGAAGAATGGATAGTTTTTATAATAACTATAAGAAATTGCTCGAAGTTTTTCACATATTATATATATATATTTATATATATTAATATATGATATGCAATATTCAATAAATCTTTAGTCGCAAAGGATTTACTTAACATTAACATCCAAAACACTTTTATGACTCTTTCTAGAGGTCTTGGCTCTATCTTACTAAAATACTAATTACAACTATTCACATAAAGCAAAGTTATATCAAACCCATCCCCAAAAGTCCAAAACCATCCTGGTTCATCATTAGTGATACCTTCGTGATAATATTTCTGATCCCTGTGCCTCTCAAAATTGGGAAACAGATCGAGAGACAAAAAATACAGAGATAGTGCTGGTTTTGTTCCCTTAGAAGCCTACTACTGGCTATAGCCATGACAAGGTTTACTCCAAATCGGCAAGGCATAATCTTTGTAGAAAATATTATTTTATATATTTATTTATTGGTGTTACATCTGCTAGCATTTGCTGGTCAAATTATGCCTCAAAGCTTCTTCCAGATGTGTGACAAATGGGCAGCATAAGGGAAAAGAAAAAAGAAAAAACAACAATAGCAGCAACAGCAAAGTTGACAGGCAATGTCTTTTTTTTTTTTTTCCCCAAATGCAATCATCCGCAATAGTATAATCAACGATTTAATATATATATATATATATATATAATGTGTATAAATCATGAGTGATAATTGTTTTAATGGCTACCATTTTATTCATCACATATGTTAAAATTTATCAGTATTTACATAATACATCCCATATAAGTAGTATGTAATATAGAAAATTTCAGTTTCTTCCGTAATCTAACAGCTCAGATTGATATCCAATCGTGATCGCACTATTAAAATAGTTAATATATATTGCTTTTTATATTTATTTCAATAGTCAAGATTCATTAAACAATCCTGTTAACAAAACCATAAAAGTGCCTCATGGAATACCTATTGAACATTTTTTTCTGGTTAATGTTCAGTTCTTCAGCTATTTAACGGAATTTTATAACTTCTAAAAATTTCTATTGGGTACGAGGATGAAGGGGAAAAAACAATCATATATATAACATAAATGGTATAAAAACCATTATATGATGGCACTTTGGCATTTTCTTTACGAAGAGAACTTGACATATGCTACGAATTTTGTTAATGGGATCAGAAAAGTTACAAGTTTTCAAAAATAGAGTAATTGAGTGTACTTATTAAACCAATCAAGTTTAAGGGTTTGACAATTCAATAATACAATACTAGTGTCAAACAATGGTGAGCATTATGAGAACCTTTAGGAATTTACTGTGGTGAATCATGAAAAATCTGAAATGATCTTTTCTAAGAATGTTATTTAAAAAAGATACCAAATATGCAGCGTAACCTAAATAAGGCAAAGCAATGACCTTAAGAAATATCAGAGATTGAAATTAATAGAATCATTAAAACGGCTGGCTTGTCTTTCATCTTTGAAAAGCTAAGATATATTACAGAATGGAAAGCCAACCAATTAAGGTTGTTTAAATTATTTAATTTTCATATATCTTATCTGTATCTTATATATTTACATCTAAGACATGCTTATTTTTTTATCTTACTTTTTGTTTATCCTGATAATTTATATAATTCAATATAACATTACTAATAGCATTATAACTAGTAGTATTACCATTAGTTTTCAAATAGGATGAATCATATTTGAATGCTCCTTTATTATAATTTTTAAAAAATAAACAACTTAAGATGAGACAATAAGATGCTGAACTTGAAGTTGAGCTAAAATTTTAAAATTCAAACCTAATTCAAACTCAATCAAACATATAATTTCGAACCAAGACTTGACTCGAAGTACACCGGATGAAATCAATTAAAATCATGATCTAAGAAAAAGGAAAAAAAAAATCAACTTGATGGAAGAGAATCACTGCACATAGACAAAGAATTGGAAGGAAACGAGTTCCTGGTTTTCTAATTAAATTGGGAATGGAGTCCTAAGAACACTCATCTCTGACCCAATCCGGTAGCATAGTACTAGGATTATACTTGCACTAGTCTAGGAATCATCTAGAGAACGGAATGAATACCTCACTGGAATGCTGTTGGATGATCATATCAAGTCGCAATTTGAAATATATTTATTTAATAATCAACTCAAATAGTGACCCAGATAGCTAGACTCGAAAAGTAAGATTACAACAAAATCTGCATGAAAAGCTCTAATGGACAAACTTCACTAATCCCCAGAATCATATGGCTGTTTTTTTCGCTTTCGTTGGCATAGCGTAGGAACAGGTGAAAGAAGCTGCTTACATAGGAACCAGAACCAGAACCGGAATGCGTTCATGCTTCTGTGGACATAGACTAAGATGCAGCAGGCATGGGTCCTTTTGGGTGGTCCGAGATCGCACCTATTTTTTGCCAAACCGAGATCGCATCTAAATCGAGGAAAATTAGCCACTATCAAATCCCAATCTACTTTTTCCTTTCTAGTGTCTTAACTTATTCAATTAAACCTCTCTTCATAATTTTTACCTTTTAAAATGGTTCTCTTGTCTAGAGACACGTAAATTTCCACATTTATATTATATATACACATACTTGTCAAACTTGAGGTTTTAACTAGAATCAACATATATATATATATATATATATAATTGTTAAACTTGAATTCTATCTAGATATACTAGAGATCCCTATAATTAAAATGTGAAAACGAAACTGAGAATCGTAAAATTCTACTACCAATGTAAATTTGCTTACCAAAATTATAAATTTACTTACTATACTAATAAAAGTTTAAATAAATGATAAAAACAAAGAAATGTGGCATCAATTTTAGTTACAACTTACAACTCATGAAATTTATAAACTCATAATACAGATATTCAAAATATATTACTATGCTAAAAACACCTCTATAGAAATGTGAATTTGCAACGATTATACACCGATCCTATTATTTAGAATCATGAGTCTACAGCAAGTTTACTCCAAGAATGGTTTTATATATGAGTTGAATAAAAATCGTCTCACTAACTCGTAAACTTGAACAAGCATTCGAGTTGACTTGCAAGTATGTATGAAAAAGAGAAATCCTACACTGCTTAAAGTTTTATCTTTTTGAAAAGTACATTTAAATGCTAAATTTTATCTTAAGTACACCTAGAATTGGCAATTTAGGACCCAACCAGTAAACCCAGACACGACACGATATGATTATAAAAAGGTTTGGGTAAGTAAAAATCGACACGAATAATAAACGGGTCAAGCATGAAGACGACACAAATTTGAAAGTGTTCAAGTTTAAGTTTAAGACCCAACCCGTGAACCCAATAAAATATATTAATATTGTTTTGTACACTCATTTTGTTAAAATATAATATTATTATCTCTAAATAATTTAGAAATGATAAAACTATTTATATAAGAAACAAATTATATATATAAGTGTAACTTATCAGAAATTATGTATAAAATATGCATATAACATATATAAATATAGATCTTATTTAACAAATAAAATATATAACTTATATATCAATACATAATATTGTTTGCTATATATATAGCTTATATAAATATATATACACTCTATATATATAACATATAATATGTAAATCAAATATGTATAACAAGTAAATGTATAGATATAACTCTCACATATTACAAAATCTATAGATTAGAGTGATGTCATAATGAACGTTTTTAAAGTAGGTAGATTTAACAAGCAGACAACACACCCGCAAAGTATGTGCAAATATGATAATTCAAAATTTGTAAAAACCTCATTGCGGAACAATAAAACCATGTAATTATATGTTGATGTGTGACATAACATTGAAGTATATTTATAAATGAAGGTCTATATGAAAAGCTATAAATAGATATGCAAAAGATAGAATTGTATTGATTTTTTTTTCATGGTTTTGATAAGGTTAACCTATATTAGGCACCTGCTGGATCGATATATAAAAATACATACTTAGGCTAAAAAAGGAAAAGATTATATCTATTTAACCTCTATTTAATTCTATTCAAACCCTATTTAATTTCATGATTTCGACACTAAAAATATTTTACGCTCATATTTTACATCCTTAATTAGTCTTAGAAATTAACAAATTAATTATAAATCATAATTACAATTATATTTTCCACGTAACTTCTTTATATTGAGCAATTGTCATGCATAAATATGGCATCAAAGCTTTAGATCGGTATATAAAGATATATACTTAGGCTAAAAAAGGAAAAAAAATATATCTATTCAACTCCTATTGAATTCTATTCAAACTCTATGTAATTTCATGATTTCAGGGATACCAAAAATATTTTATGCCTATATGCTAAAAACATTATATTAAAAACATTGATACTAAAAATAATACTAAAGACACCAAAACATGTACTTTTACTTTAATAGTATAGATAAATATTTATAACATATATGTGTATGTGTGTATACTTATCTATACATGTATATAAGATCTATAGCTTATAAATACATAATTTATATTTCATACATGTATATGTGTGTGTGTGTGTGTTATACCTCATTTGTTATATGAAATAAATATGTTAATGTATGTGTGCACGATATAATATATATCATATATAACATGTATACAAAATTATTTTGATATATATAAATAAATAAATGATATTTTTTTACATGTATATAAACTAACATAACCTGTGTTATAATAAATATAACACATATAATAAAATGTCTAAAGAGTATAAATTCAAAATCTATGTATATATATATATATTATATAGCATATAAATAAATTATATGCTTATATATATACATGTTATTCATTTGTTATACCTAATCAATATGTTGTGTATGTGTTTCATATAGTGTAGATTGTTTAGGTAACATATATATTTATATATATATATATCATGTTACGTGTTTAACAGATATTAATGATGTGTTTTATATATATGAATATACACAAAGTATGTTCAAGTACTTTTTTATTTATTCCATTATACCTTAAAAAGGTATAACGATATTTTTAGTTATATTATTAGTTTAATGTTGTAGACGTAGAGTTCTTACTGATTGTGGTCATGCATACGTTGCGTGAATCTCCCGCCTTGTACATGGCTTCAGAGTGCTACTGAGAAGATGACACTTGATGATAGGATGACCTGGAGAGAATTACAGGAAAGGAGAAATAGATAGTCTTAGTGTCTCGAATGTACAAGTGATAAGGAAATCAGCTTAAGTAAACCTTATATGTCAACCTTACAGTTCTTGAGCAGTTGAGATAGAAATCGCTTGAATTGCTTTATTTGATCTTTCTAAGCAAAGCCCCCTCTATAAAATGTTGTTTGTCTTCTCTCTCCAAAAGTTCAAAATGAGGAGGAGTGACTAAGTATTTATAAGCACTTTGCATGGATGATGACCATCAGACCACCTCAGTGAGTGACGAACGAGATGGAGTAAGCTCAATTCATGGTATCCTAAATAAGCTCTTCATGGGCTAAGGCCAATAGTCATCCTTTGTGTGCATAAGCTTATCTGAGAAAGGTCGAATGCTGTGCACCAGTCTAATGATCCTTGTTACAAGGCCACCAAGTCAAATCTTCCCGAGCTATCCTAATAACTAAATCGAATTCATTGGAGAAAAATAAATAATAATATTTATATTTTAAAACCTCATTACACTTTGCTCCCTAACCAAAATTCCTTGGACAGGGTTTAAGTATTTTAGGCATTGCTTGCATTTATACGTAACTTGATCAATACTTAGTGCATAATGCAATTAAGTGCTCTTGTAGAGTTGAAGACTTTATTTTTTGTTGATAAATCATTGAGAAAAAGTCAATCGCCAGCACTGCAATCAAATTTCTTGCATATAGTTATATTGTAATGCTTGAACTTGTTACACTTTAGTTGTGCACGTTGCCTTGTGTTTCATGAATAATATTGCCCCATGAAGCCATCTGATATTTATATTAGGTCCTCCATTTTTTTCACATGTGTAAATGATTTGATGGTTCCTTCTGTAAGTGTTTAGTCAGATATGCATCGTAAATTTGCAATGACAATGTCGATCATACTTGCCGGATAGATTTTTCTTTTTTCTACAATTAGATCCCTTTTTTTAGTAATAAAAAAAATCTTCACAATATCTTATCAAATCTTCAAATATTTTGTCAAGTTTCCACATTATCTTGTCAAATCTTCACATTAATGCATATCTTCTCTATATTGAATAGTCTTCATAATATCTTATCATCATATGAAGAAAATCACTTCAATCTTAGCTTTCAAACCTTTCGATATCTATATCTTTGGTTCATTGCGTTAGCTATTTATATGTACACACACTTGTCTTTCCTTCTTACTTTCATCAAACAGCCTCAAATAGAAAAGAAAGGTGTGGCTCATCATTCATCTTCTTCCATTAACTTTTCTTCTTTCTTACTTTCTTTTTCTTTTCTTTTTTTAATAAACATTGATCCTTCATAAATCATGCAACTACTTTGATAGTTGGTAGAAACTTGATTTATATGCCATCATCAACATCATGCAGACGTCCTTCAATTATGTAATCCTCTACTGATAAACAAAATTATTCCTAATTTATGAATGCCAAAATGGACTTTTATTGGTCATTTTATTGATAAATATATGAATTTGGAAGTTAAAAATATTAATTTATGCTTTCAGGTCTTTAAAGGAATTATTTTATAAAAAGAAAGAAAAATGGTCAAAAATGCAAAGTTTTGAGACAAAAAGTGACCAACACAATAAAGTCATGCCATGTCTTTCAACCATGTTGAGTAAAAGCACAATTGAAGGCTAAAACCTAAGTTTTGAAAGGACAAGCTCGGTGACACGACTCTTCACAAACCATGTTAATCTGGAAAATCAATTTTGCAAGGGACATTTTTGTGACACGTCCTGTCCTCAGTCGTGTTGATTCCATGGAGTGTATAGCTTGTGACACGGTTAAAGTACAAGCTGTGTTCCCAGTCGTGTCAATTTTTATATAAAGGAATACAACCCGACATGCCTAGTGACACGCCCTGTCACTAACCCTATCGATTTGATAGTCCATTACTTAATGTGAAACAGCCTTTTAATTGCATAGTAACCTCCTATTTATTAAAGAAACATCTATTGGGTATTAAAGGGGTGTTACTTTGGAAAGCCAAGAGACCCGTAACTCTTGTAACTTCTCACTTTCCCATAATGAGAATTCAATTCCACACTCATGAAGATCATTATAAAATGAAGATGGATGGAAGAATTAAAAAAAAAAAAAAGAGAGACAGAAGCAAGAGAAAAAGTAGTACGAAGAGAAAACATCCTTTCACTTTTGTGTACTTTCACAACAGCGTTTGTGCTTGAGCGTATCAATCCATCAATGAACATCGTTTGTATTGCTAAATCTAATTTTAGATCCTTTCTATTTCTCCTTGTTATTGTTTTATATTGTTGTATCTATGGAGGAGTAGTTTAATATTGCTTGGGTATTGTGGATCCTTGACTGATTTCATGTGATTCCTTTGTTCTTAATTTCAAAACGTGTTGATTTTATTGTACTAAAGAGCTAGCTTTAAGAATGAGTTTAATTGGATGGTGCACCGATTGGATTCATGTTTGATTTTTGTTAAAAATAGACCGAAAGGTTGATTTAATGAATAGATCTAAAGCTATTGATGAGATTGCTCATAATCACTTAGAGATAGGGATTATGAAATCTTATGTCACTCATTTTGAAATTCATTAGTTTGGTTTTAAAACGAAAGATTCTTGTTCTTTATGCAAATTTAAGTTGCTAATAGTCAGGAAGAGATTTCGGTAGTTTGCTTAGGTTAGGTGCTTTTGACTTTGAGAGAAGCCTTTGAATAATTTAATGAATTAATGGTTCAATAATCAACACAACTTTTTGAGAAAATTCTTGAGTCACATGAATAGATCTTAGGTGAAGCATGACCCAAGCAACTTTGTGAATTGATTTATCCTTTTGTATGCTTGCTGTGAAATCTGTGAATATTAAACTTAGTTTAGTTTCTATGTAATAAAACCAAATCTGATTTTTTCGGCTTGATAATAGGAAAAGAGTGAGTAGAAATACTCATCAACGTTCTCTAGGAATATGACCTAGATCATTTCTCTATGCTATATATGATGGGTGTGTTTGCCCTGTAAGACCATAGTTGAAAGGAAAACGATTTAGAAAATTTATAAATTTAAAACTCGGTCTTTTGAACCTATCAAGTTTTTTGCGCCTTGCCAAGAAGTTGATTGGTGATATTTTGAAAGCTTACTACTATTACTCTAGCCATATTTCTTTCCTTTCTTTTTGGTTTAAATTAGTGGTGAATTTGCCTCTTTGTGCTTAACCCAACAAGTTGGTGGAATCATAAAGATCATTATTGTAATATCCTTTATAATCCTCAAAATGAACCTGAAATTAAAACAAATATTGTGTGCTGGTATTGTGGTGAGATAATACATTGCTGTTTATGTGCTAATCCTTGTTTTTATGATGCTCCTGCATGCATTCAGTTACCTCCATTGTTTTGTAATGAAGAAACTATTGATGAGAACTTGGAAACCTTAGCTCATGAAAATTTTGTTTTAGATACATCACATCCCAGGCGTTGTTGAATGAATTAGATACTGCATGATTCTGACCATGTTGAGCATGAAGATGATAGAGGATGTTTGTGAATTTGATTTTGAAAGAAAATTTCTAAAAATTCTAATGAAAAAAGTGAATTATGGAGGAGGGTTTTTTGAGTTGATAAATGAGAAAATTCATGTTACCACAGAAAATGGAGGATGAGAGGTCGAGTTGAAATAAGAAAATGTAGAAATCGTCTGTTCTACATTTGATGAAATATCTGAAAGTGTGGAAGATGATGAGCCTATTGGATATAGCATTGATTTTACATAGAACCAATTTTCCATACCCTCTCCCCATGAAAAATTTCTAAAATTTTTGTTGAATCTTGCTTTGCTTAGAAAGAAAACTAGGATGAGAAGCAAATTTCTACTAATTTTTGTAAAAACTTATGTCTATGATACATTTGTTTGGGATCCTGGTGGATGAGAGTATAATTTTTATTAATAAGTTGAGCCAATGACGTTAAAAGAGCACGCTTCTTAGGAGGCAACCCATGTCTAACTTTTCTTTTTCTTTTTAATTTTCTTTTTTCTTTTTGAACTTGTAAGGACCTGGACTTACACCTATATTTAAAATAGGTAAATCCAATTCCCCAACAACATATAATTCGCGGTATTATATGTAAGGTTGTAATCTAGGATCAGTTTGGATAGTTATTAGCTTAAATGTCTTATAAGAACAAACTTTATTACTAATAGTACATATAACATTCCATAAAATACAACTTTTAACTTCATTACTCAATAAAAGATCCAAATATAATACAACCATATATATATACATAAACATTACAAATAAGGCTTGTTTACAAAATATATCAAAAGATAGCAACAATCCTAATAACTATTACATAAGTCCATTATTCATATACATATATATAACTAATTTATTAAAAAGGTTCCTTGTAAGTCATGGTCTCCTCTCCTCATCACATTCATCTAAGAACTCTTCAAAATCATATCCATATCCCTTGTTTGTGTAGAACTCGTCTTCCACATTGAAAAGATAAAAGTGAGCCAAAGGCCTAGTACACAGTAACAAAAACAAAAGCACAATGATTCACACGATCCTAACTATAGTGCAATGCAACATCCATTCAATTATAATATTCTTTTAATTAGTCAATCAACACTATGTATTCAAACTTTGGACAATAGGGGTAATTGGGGTCCTGAGTAACGACCTCAACACTCAGGGGGTTGATATAAGCAGTTCTGATATTTATATCTCCTAGATGATATCAGATAAAGAGAAAATAACTTTATATAGAGTTAACAGCCGTTACACGACTTCACTTATCTTAGTCCATAACATCACCTAGTCCAACTATTTCCATAAAACATTTGAACTAAATCATGTCACTTCATTCTAAGCATAAGTAAACGTTACGCCGATACCGTCTTCCCCATCAGTTACCCACCATACCACTTAGGAAAGTCTTATCAAAGACAGGGATGGTCTAAGCGTCTAATCTACCGTGCCCCTAATCTGAGCAAGGTGCTACTCCCCGAACATACTGATCTGACATATCGGGCCAGATGCGGATTTAATCAACGTAAGAGACATCCAATTCAAACAAGGTTTAAGATTTTCCATATTAAAGTTGACTAAAGATATGTCTATCCTAAGCATAGAATGAACACGTTATGTGTACCTTATGTAGGAAATCCAAATAGAATCTCGGGAATCCTTCATAAGATAATCTAAACTCAAATCAACATTATATACTTGGAATTACACACAAAGCATATCAAATCTTAAACTTAATACTTAAAACTTCAAATATAACTTATATAAAGTCATAATATATCATTTATTAAGATCATACAAGCTCATAAAATCATCATTACACCTTAAATATCATCAATCTATCTCATTTTAGTTCAAAAAAATCCATTTCATATGCAAACACATATTTAACAAGAAAACATAAGTTTTTAACCTTGTTTGAAAATTATATCAGCTGAAAATAAACAAAATATAAGCTTTGATACTTTTGAAATTTGTAAAAACTCAAAACATAAAGTTATAGATCTCTTTTTAAGCTTTCCAACGCAATTTGAATCACCTAAATCCGAGTTCGGATGAAAAAGTTATGATTAAATTACAAAACATCATCGCAATAGGAAATTTCGTACCTAAGGCTAACCAGACCTAGGTCACAGCCGTGATTCTTAGAAAGCTATTATAAAATGACTTATGGGGTATGAATCACGCCTGTGATTGTTAAGTTTCAAAGTTTTGTGACTAACCCAAGGCTAGCAAGGCATGGATCACAGCCGTGATTGATAGAAAGTTTGCAAAAAATCACTTCTAAGTCAAAAATCATGCCCATGATTGTCTAAAATTATATAACCCGAGCCTATCAAGATCTCAATCACACCTGTGATTGATTGTTTCCCCTGAGTTACGAATTTTATTGTTTTTCAAACTTCATCTTATCAAATTGTTACACATTCTAACCTCTTCCAACTTCCTTCTAAACATATTCCCAACTTCTTAATTCATCAAACATGTATTCTATCAATATCTAACATGCATAAACTTCATTTCCAACTCAAATACAAATTCAACACAACATACTACCAAATCCACTTCTCAAAACCACTCCAACACTTCTCATATTCAACTTCAATTACACTAACACTTCAAGTTATATGTTTAGCACATACAAGAAGTTTTTTTTATCATCAATATACTACTTAAACTACAATTAGCACATAGAACTCATCCAACACATATATTTAGCGTTAAAACTTTATTCACATAAGAAATCTTACTAACAAAATACATAAAACAAACAACACACATACCTTAAGAGCTTTGTGTCTTAAATTTATGGTCTTGTTGCAAGCCTTTAATGGTTTTCTTTATAGAAGTTAGAGGAGTTAGTGATATATAACCATAGGTGGGCTTTTGGAGAAGAGAAAATGGGGTTTTGAGCTTTCTAAAGGAGTATTTTGGATGTCTGAAAATTTCACACAAAATTTGCGCTATTTGAGATGATATTTATCAATTTGTTGACTTTAGGGGCTGCATTAATTACGGCTTTAAGTGGGTTTGGTTTTAGTTAATAAATAGGCTTATTTTAGGTCATTAAATGTGTGTTTTTGGGCTTAGTTAATAGCTAAAAATTCTGCTTTGTAAGAAACTTATTTTTTAGCATATTTTTTACTTGTTTTAAGCTAGTTTATCACACACTTATATACACTCACAAATTAAAAAACTCAATATTTAGTTATTCTAAGACATTTAAGTATTAACACATCAACATAACACATATATCATATATTGACATAAATCACATTCATCATACTTCAAAATCATGCATAATTTAATTAACACGTTTATAAAACATAACTTTGGAAATTATGCCTATTTCGGAACTCATCATTATCGAGCCTGGATTTTTCGTTTCCTAGTCTAATTTCTTTTAATCCAATTCGTATCAAACTCGAACCCATTTAATATGAACCGTCAACTAGGAATTAAAAGAAATTTGTTTTTATGAAAAAATTAGTAGGAATCACCACTCGATTGGAATTAAAAAAATTATAAGTTAAGATCAATGGGTTGGAAGATCCTAACTTAGCTACTAGTCTACGAAAATTTTGATTTACAAACCAAACTTTATAAACCAGAAATTTTAGATTCGGGAGCTAACCTATTAAAACCATATGGTTACCACTTAAAATTCAAAATTTAAAAATATTTTTAATGCTAAAGATCTACTAATGTAAAAAATATTTACAAATTATAATACCCACAAATAATAAAAAAAAGTTGATCATTATTCATATTAATAATTACAAATAAATACAAACAACATTGATATTTACAATTTATTATGAAAGCTTATAATATTTATAATTAACAATGAATTAATTCAAAATAGAAATAATAAACCAAAAAAAGGTTTTTTTTTTCATTTTTTATGTTACTCCGAAAATGCCTACGTACTTGCTAATCGGGATCAAACAACGTGTAGTTCTTTTATAAAAACTTTAGTGAGTTGGTTAGTGATGATTGCCTTCAAGCGTAGTTTTAAATTTATAAAGTCCCGTTCTTAATTCACTATAAAGGCAATAGGCAGTGTACCTATCGATTGTAGAATAGAATTAATACGGGTGTCGTCCTCTAGGATCTG
This sequence comes from Combretum micranthum, assembly GCA_024138025.1. Taxonomy (NCBI): domain Eukaryota; kingdom Viridiplantae; phylum Streptophyta; class Magnoliopsida; order Myrtales; family Combretaceae; genus Combretum; species Combretum micranthum. The sequence continues at coordinate 71,524 of JAMXBD010003307.1, forward strand.
GATATCAAGTACTAGTATTACCGTTTCTCTACTATGTAACCGATAATTTTGATGATTACTATTTTATCTAATTTACTTTGAATAATTAACACAGATCTAGTAACAAACAAGCAAGATTCAATAAGAACAAATGATCCAGATTTTGTCTTACCTCCAATTTATCATGTGAATCCTTGGAAACTCATACTAGATATTTAAGATTTAGTTCTTAAGCCATAGAATTCCTCAAGCAAAATGTCAATTCTTTCGAATCTAACAAATCGTCTAAACCTAGGTTAATCAATTAGGATGTCTCCTCAATCAATAGCAACCTAAATTTGCATTAATAACATGAACTCATAAAAATAATAGAAGATTCTTGCCATTCTATGTCTAGAATTACAAACAAATCTCTTCAATTGCATAGATCAAATCATAAAAGTAATCTTTCAATTAACTTATATGAAAATCACGCATAAATTTATATTTCCGGACATACAAACTTAAGAAACGATTAAAAACATGCAATTGAACAAAAGAACTTCAATCTTTCATTAAGCTCAAAGCTTCATCACATGATAAACATAGAGTTCAACAAAACCCGGATCTGAAAATTTACTCTTCCATAGTAATTAATGAAAATACATGAAATTCTAGAAACAAACTAGAATTCATGATATCACCCGAGAAAATGAAGCTCAAAATTGTGGATCTTCAATCCAAGATAATCTTGACTTGTTGAAACTCTGAAAAACTTTATGTATGAATTTTATATGTGCTCTTTCTTTCTTCCTTGCTTCTCCTCTTGTTGTTGATTCTTCCTCCATCTTCAATTTATAATGATCTTTGCATAAATGGAATTGAATGCTCATTGATTGAGGAAATGGGAAGTTATAGGAGTTACGGGTGTTATGAGTCTTTTGACTTTTCAAAATAACACATAAATGGAATTGAATATTCATTATGAAGGAAATGGGAAGTTACGGGAGTTACGGGAGTTACGGGTCTTTTGGCTTTTCAAAGTAACTCATAAATGGAATTGAATGCTCTTTATGGAGGAAATGGGAAGTTACGGGAGTTACAGGTCTTTTGGCTTTTCAAAGTAACACCCCTTTAATATCCAATAGACATTTCTTTAATAAATAGGGGGTTACTATTCAATAAAAAAGCCATTCTCAAAATAACGGATTGTCAAATTGACAGGTTTAGGGACAGGTCATGTCACATAAATGTCTTCCAAAAGCTTGATATTTAGCCCTTAATTTTGCTTCTTTCTTGTAATAGTTGAAAGACATGGCTTGTTCTTGTCATGATTTTCTTAATCCAAACTTTGCATTTTTGACCCGTCTTTGCTTTCTTTGAAAAATATCTCCTTTAAAGACCTGAAAGCATAAATTAATATTTTGAAGTGCCAAATTCGTAATAAAAATGATCAATAAAAGTTCATTTTGGCATTCATAAAATAGGAATAAATTTAGTTTATCAGTTAGTTTTAGATTTAAAACTCTTTTAGCTTTAAATTTATTAATTTATTTTTGTTTTCCTAAAAACGGATTTTCGTATGAGACCCTGTGAACTACCAAATCCATTTTTCTTATTTTAGAAATAGATTTTTCTAAGTCTTAAAAGAATTTTATTTTTTATTTAGTTGTACATTTTTTTTTCATTTTTATGTATTAAAGTATTAATACATATATCTTATACATATATATATATTTATATACTCATACCATACTATATCTATAATTTTTAATTTTTCTCATTTTTTTAACTAATAATGATAATAATTATAATAATAAAACCATAACAATAATAATAAAAAAAAAATATCGCATTCTATATATACATATATATAAAGACTACAATATAATAATAATAATAATAATAATAATAATAATCATCATCATCTTACCTGGATCGGGTTGCAGTTGCCGAAGCTGGGTCGGGTCATGGTCGTCGGAATGGTTGGCGACGTCTTCGAGCTGCCTCTAACTTAGATTCGGACTCTTTCTTGTGTTTTTTCCCTCTCTATTTTGTGTTTTTCTTCTGTGTTATTTTTTTCTTATGTCTGTGTCAGGTATTTATAGGCTTAATAGGCTCACTTACTTATTTACCTATCGCCCACCTACCCGCTTACTGACATATGCGCTTACCTCATTTAATAGCTGACTAACATATGCACTTACCTCATCCAACCATTGACATATGCGCTTACATCATTTGACCAATGAGAATGTGTGGAAAAAAATAAGGAGAAAAAGGACAATTTGCCTCCATATAGAATTGAACCCATGTCTCTCTCATACATGCTAGTGACTTATGCATACAAGTTTTGGCTCGTGCTTGTGTCTGGTTTGCACAGAAATTATATTTAAGGCTTCAAAATTGGGCTCAATAAATAAGCTCACTTACATGGGATATTTAATTGGTCCAAAATAAATCTATAATTAAAATTAGTATTATATCAAGCCCAAAATATTTTTTTAAATTTTATTATTTTTTCTTTTTTCTTCTTATATATTTATTGTGATCATTTTTTTAAAAAAATTAATTTGTAGGCTTAATATAATATTAATTTTATTATAAATTAAATCCTTAAATAGACAAAAATGGAGTGTCTACAATGATCTTATCATTCTTGATGATTAAGTATTGTTCTTAAGGTATGGTGGAAATTTGGGAAGAATCAAGGTAGAAAAAGGCTAAGTGAGTTGCTGAAAAACCGACATTTTTGAGACATGACTTATCCTTAGTTGTGTCCTTCACTGATATAATGTGTTTCTTGAAGTTTTGGATGACATTTATGGGATATGACTTGTCCCTATATCGTGTAACTCACTAAGGAGGTAAGTTTTTGGATGACACGCTCTACGATATGACTTGTCCCTTAGCCGTGTCACTTGTTTTTCCAATTATCAAGCATCTTCAGGTCGACACGCCCAAGGACACGACTTATCATTTAGCCATGTAACTTGCTATGGTCAAGGGGCTCTATTTGACATTTATGGGACATAGCTTGTCATTTGGGCGTGTAACTCACTGCCCATTTTTCTCTCACATGTAACATATACCCTTTTAAAAGCTTAACTCATATTTTTTGAATACAAAGGGTTCTTGCTCTGCATTTTTTTTTTTAAATCCTCTCATATCCCACCACATTCCATCTACTTCATCCACGCTATTTTCACAACAAAATCTAAGGAATCCAAGATGAGACAAAAACAAACGGTAGGAAGGCGCTCAAATGCCTAGTGCCAAATTCTTAGAAATGCCCCAATTCCACATAGACCCACTCAACCAATGTTAAGAGTAGAACAAGACAGATACAATGTGTTTTTGGGTAGGTTGTTGGAAGTACACATGTTATGCCACTGAAGAGGATGAGGATGACAAGTTGCAAAGCGAAGACACACCAACCCCAGGACCATCCAGCAAACAAAAAAAAGAGAACAAGAAAGAATGAGGATGATGATGATCCTGATTATTAAGGAGATTTATTCCTTGATTGATTTTTGATTTGATGATTTACTTTTATGATATTTTGGGTGACTGTATAATTGAGCACCCAGCTTTGGGTTAGACTTTTTAGAGCTCACTAGTAGGATCATGAGTGCTAACTTTTGCTTTGATTTCTTTGTTTTGTCTTATCTTTGTTTTGCAGCCCAAATGCAATCTGATGGGACTTGCTATCACAACTGCTTCTTTTTGCTGAACTTTATCACTCTCTTGCAGTTGAATCTTGTACTCAAATAGGGAAGTCCACTTCTTTTGCTTTTACCTTTCCTCACTTTTTCCATATATTTTTTACATTGGGGACAGTGACCCAGTTAAGTGTGGGGGAGGGATATTTTTTAAAGAAATAATTTCTTTTTATGCTTTTCATGATCATATTATTTTGAGCTTGATTTTGAATTTTATCAATATTCCTCATTTATAGTTTGCAAATGTGCTTTAATTGAATAAATCTTGAAAATATACTCTGTTGTTTATTAGCATTTATATTAAAGTAAAAGTGATTTATAGTACCTTAGTCATCTATTTTGTGATTAGTATACTTAGTTGAAATTGTAAGATGAAATCTAGGTGGGATAAACTTGCTATTTAGTAATGGAATCTAGAGTCTAAATATGGAGTGAAATCCTTAGTTGAAATCTATATGGTTATATTTCTAAGTTTGTTAGCTATATCTTTCTTTCAATTATTTTGAGAGCCTATTTAATCTCTAGTGAAAGAGTATATGATGTTTTTCACTTAGTGCTTCTTTTAGAAAATCTCTTTAAAATTGATGTACTAAATTGTTATTAAGAAGTTGAGTTGATATGGACGGGCTTTAGTCCCTCAGAAGAGCGAAGTCTGACCCCGCTATTGACTATACCAACCTCTTATTCAACTTGATCTTAAAAATAAAAAAAAGCCTCTACTCCAACGACTCAAGTAATTGAGTTATGAGTATTTGAATTTGAATATTAGAGTGAGAAAGAGTTTTTAAGGGTCCTTTAAAACCTAGTCACTTGAGTGATGAACTCGGGATGTGCCGACTCAATGAACTCACTATAACGAGCAGGAAGGAAAGGTGAAAGTTCAATTCTTGAACTTTGAAAAAATTAAAAGATAGAGGCTAAAATCTCTCTCTAAAGACTAGAAAAATTTTGAAGGGATATAAAATAAAAGGACAAATTCTAGGGGAAAGATTGATACAAAATACTTTCACTCAAGATTAGTACGCTTAGAGAAGAGGTTGAAGGGTTTATATGCTTGTTTATAGGTAATGAAGTGTAACTGGGTCTATTTTACTCTTGTTTGACTTGGTTTTATTTTGTGACTTTGGAATCTACTATTAAATGGTAAGGGTAAAGTTTGACTTACTTGGATTAGTCTTAGAATTTTAACTCTAGTATGCTAATTGCATTTACATAGTAGATTTGAGCAGTAGGTACAAAGCAAGTCGCTATGATCTAAAATGATTAATAAATGCTATGATATAACTTGTGGAAAATTTTGAGTATATTTGATGATAGATTTTCATTGTCCTTAATTGTTTGCTTGAGGACAAGCAAATACTCAAGTGTGGAGGAATTTGATAAACCAAAATTGTTCTTTTATAAAAAAAAAAAAAAAGCAAAACGGTCAAAAATGCAAAATTTGGAGACAAAAAGTGATCAACACAATAAGGACATGCCATGTCTTTCAACCATGTCGAGTAAAAGCACAATCGAGGGCTAAAACTCAAGTTTTGAAAAGACAAGTTCAGTGACACGACCTGTCACAAACCATGTCAATCTGGAAATTCAACTTTACAAGGAACATTTTTGTGACACGACCTGTCCTCACTCGTGTCGCTTCCATGGAATGTACAACTTGTGACACGGTTAAAGGACAAGCTATGTCTCCAGCCGTGTTAATTTTTACATAAAGAAATACAACTCGACATGCCCTGTCACTAACCCTGTCGATTTGACAGTCCATTACTTAGTGTGAAACAACTTTTTAATTGAATAGTAACCTTTTATGTATTAAAGAAACGTCTATTGGGTATTAAATGGGTGTTACTTTGGAAAGCCAAGAGACCCGTGACTCCCGTAACTTCCCACTTTCCATGATGAGAATTCAATTCTACACTCATGAAGATCATTATATAATGAAGATGAAGGGAAGAATTAAAAAAAAAAAAAAAAAAGAGGGAGACAGAAGCAAGAGAAAAGTAGTACGAAGAGAAAATATCCTTACACTTTTGTGTACTTTCACAGCAACATTTGTGCTTGAGCGTATCAATCCATCAAGGAACATTGTTTGTATTGCTAAATCTAATTTTAGATCCTTTCTATTTCTCCTTGTTATTGCTTTATATTGTTTTATCTATGGAGGAGTAATTTAATATTGCTTAGGTATTGTGGATTCTTGACTGATTTCATGTGATTCCTTTGTTCTTAATTTCAAAACATGTTGATTTTATTGTATTCAAGAGCTTGCGCCTAAAGAATGAGTTTACTTGTATGGTGCATCCCATTGGATTCATGTTTGATTTTTGTTAAAAATAGACCGAAAGGTTGATTTAATGAATAGATCTAAAGCTATTGATGAGATTGCTCATAATCACCTAGAAATAGGGATGGTAAAGTCTTCTGTCGTTCGTTTTGAAATTCATTAGTTTGATTTTAAAACGAAGAATTCTTGTTCTTTATGCATATCTAAGTTGCTAATAGTCAGGAAGAGATTCTGGTATTTTGGCTTAGGTTTAGATGCTTTTGACTTTCAGAGAAGCCTTAGCATAATTTAGTGAATCCGATGATTCAATAATCAATACAACTTTTTGAGAAAATTCTTGAGTCACATGAATAGATCTTAGGTGAAGTATGACCCAAGCAACCTTAAGAATTGATTTATCCTTTTGTATGCTTGTTGTGAAATCTGTGAATATTAAACTTAGTTTAGTTTGTATGTATATAAAACCAAATCTGATTTTTTCGACTTGATAATAGGAAAAGAGTGAGTAGAAGTAATCATCAACGTTCCCTAAGAATATGACCTAGATCATTTCTCTATGCTACATCTGATGGGTGTGCTTGCTTTGTAAGATCGTAGTTGAAAGGAAAACGATTTAAAAAATTTATAAATTTAAAACCCGATCTTTTGAGCCTATCATCTACAAACCACGACAAAGACAATAGAGGTAATTATAATAAAACATGCGTTGAATCGAGGTGTACACCACGACAAGTCTTGAAATATTTTTTTTTAATCTTTGCTTCAAATTTAGACACATAGATATCCTTTATACACATTCATGCCTTACTCTTGCTGACGATGTATCTCACAGTCGTCCTTAAAAAAAAAAAAAAACTTATTGTTTATCTCTTCTAATGTCCTTCTTGTTCTGTGCCAATAATATATGATGTCTCCATCCATGTCTTAACATACTTATATAATTCTTTTCTCCATAGATTATACGGGAAAAAAAAAAAAAACTCTCCCCAAGCCTTGATCAGGAATTAGCAAAGATGATGATCAATGGTTTGGAATTGGTGGAGTAATAGTAACAACACGATAGTATAACAGTTTATAGAAGCAATACAGGGTCAGTTCCTCCATAACCTGCTTTGTTGACATCCATACTCGGAACCTTTGTGCATATATATGTATATTCAACCACAACTTCCCATTATTCACGCAAAAACGCAGGAATAAACTCGTCATTTAATTCTGAAAAGAAATTCACATAGCCTCCAACTTTATCATATAGCACGTATATGGCATAAGATAACCTCCCCTTAGAATAAGATATGATCATGGAAACTATTATAAAATTCTAGGATGATGCCGAGGTGTGATATGTATGCCTTAGATAATGTTATTTTGTTTCATATGTATCCACACGTAGTTGAACTCTTCTCCCTTACCTTGCTCATATGATTTATCCAACTGTTTTGGAGTGCCTTGCATACTCGCATCGCAACGGATTTTTTTGTCTTTTTTTTTTCTTTTTTGTTTTTCTAGATTTACTAATCTTCTTTCTCCATTCTTTCGGAGGGGTCTTTCCAAATTGAGATTATTCATTTCGATAAACTCATCCATTCACTAAAGTAACAAAGTGGCATCACATACAAATGGTGAAGGAGGGAAAAAATAGTTAAGTTCAATGCATAAGAGTTGTGAAGCTAAAGGAGAAAAGGAGTAGCGAAACTGCCAGTGCTCAAGTTGCCAAAGGTGATCAAACTTGAGGTGCAGAAACCATCAAGAGCAAAAGGAGATGAAGGATGATCAAGTTCAATGAGACCAAAGGTAGGCAAGCACCGAGTGTTAAAGTCATCAAGTAAAGAACTTGCTAGTACACCAAGATGGTAATCCGTCATAAATTCAGCTTCCACGCGATACTAGTAGGTGGGATGACACTATTTCTGAAGATACATTCTAGAACAAAGCCCTTGCCCCAAGTTATGTGCAACTCCTCCCATTGATGGTGACTTCCAATTAATCGAGCTCGAGCTGCACGGTGATTCCAAGAGAACCATAGGGAGGACTTGGTGCTACGCTACAGGAACGAGCGAAGGGAGCTACCACTTTCTAGCATACACTTTACATTCATCAAGGAACCACCACCTGGATGGAGTGATTGGGTAGACTACATCACTAATCATTCGGAGTACGTACGCCTCCTAAAGCAAGCTAGAGTTTATAGTGCCATCATCACGTCCACCCGTTGGTGGCTTATCAAACGAGTAAGATGGAAGTATGGCATGCCATCATCTCTCATTGAAGCACCCGAACTCATACATTCATCATCGTGTGGGGGAGATATCACCAACTCTTGAAGATGTAGTGATGCTTTTGAACCTACATTGTTCTAAGGCTAACTAATGCTGCTGCAGCTATGGCTTCACACGAAGAGTGATCTCAAAGCATCTTTATTAGCTACCCTAAAGATTGTTCGTGATGATAAGAAGAAACCATGTTTCTCCGCTTGCATGACACATTTCTTTGAAGAGAGAAGAAAAAACATGGCTCGAGTAATGGGACCAGCACGTACAAAAGAGTGAGTCTTTTCATGTATTTGTATGTTGTTACCTTGTATTTGACTTTTCTAACACACACATTTCTCTTTTTTTTCTTTGATCTACAAATACAAACTTGCAACTTTTATTAGATTTTGGTTGTCATTGCTTGTGTTCCCTATGGGCCAAAAGAATGTGTTAGCCCTCAGCTTCTTGCTTTGGTTGTATGCATCGTGTAGGGTTAATGCTTTACACTAGCTCCCTTCTATCTGGGGTCTCTATATCGACACCTCGACCTATACCACCAAGCTTCTATCCATTCCAAGGATTAATATAAGAACATGTTACATGTAGACTTTCAAAACTACCTTGTACCACCAGCCATCAATAGGGATTAAATCATGCCCCTCCTTGAGCGTAGGCGTGGATCGGAGTAGAGGTCAATCAGTCACTTCTTCAGCTCATCGATGTTGAAAAAGAGTTCACATTCCGCCCTTGTGTAAAGCATCTTGAAGGTTATCAAGACAATGACGGACTTTATCCTCCAAATTCCGAAGGCGAAGTTATCTTAGTTGACAACCGTGAAAGGCTGGATAAAAGTCAAGATAGGTTCATGCTTCGGTAGGGAGCTTGCCATCTTTGCTTGATAATGGAGATTTGAATAGGTGCTTCTTGGAGTAAAGAGTCATGGCATATTCTCCACACGGAGTGGTGTGTCAGTCTGGCTTTGATCAAGGAGTGCCTCCGCGTCTTCTCAACATTACATAGAGCTTCGATTCTTATTGCCAGTCAATCTTACCAAGTGGCTTCAGCCTTCAAGCATATTTATCCCACAATACAACAACTATTCTTTCCTTCTGTGGAGCATCATGGAGTTTCCTTTGTTGGCAAGTTGACACACTAGTCTAATTGTATAATCATCCTTCATGACTATGCCTTTGCATCTATAGATGATACGTTGCAAGCCCCACTCATATATCACCATGAGTTCTATCTCAGACTTCCAAGAAACAAATACCACAAGTCAACTGGTAATATTCAAGTAGTTGAAGAGCCTGCGTCAGACAAATTAGAACCTTTTGTCAATGCACCTCCTTCAAAATCAAAGAAGAATCATCCACCACCTTAGTTAGTGGATTCTAGGCCAATGAAGCATGCACTCATTGAGGAGGTAATAAATCTTTTTGTGTATAACTTGTTATTGCTACTCTTCTTTATTGTCTAAAGCTTTCTTTATATGTCTTTTTCAGGTTGACACAAAATTCTCTTCTAAGTTCACATCACTCAAGTAGTGTTGCTGTTACGCCCGTGATAGTATCAAATGATGAAGATTATGGCCTAGACAAGATTGATTATGAATCGTCTCCAAACCCTTGTGGTGACAAGGAAATAATGCCAACAACACTGAAGAGCTTAATTATCAAGATGATGAGCATACTCCTAATGGAGGAAGCAAGAGCAAACCTGATGTCAATGCACCTATTGAGCTCTATCCTCCCCCAGTTGCTAGTGTGTCATGTGAAGACATAGTAGCAACTTTAGAGGACTATGCTACATTGGAAGAGATGACTTCGTTTTATGGCTGTACCATACCATCTCATTTAATAGCACCCTTAGAAGTCTTAATGCCATAGATAAGGAGTTATGGGCCAGCTCTCCTATGCTGGGGACAGAGGTGGCCACTATAATGGTGAAGATGATTGGTAAAGCCATACTACTGATAGACAGACATTGGAATTCTTTATCAATGGGAAAGCTAAAGCAACTTGTCAAATGTGTTGAGGGGGCTCATATGTTGCAGTTTAAAGTTGATAGCTTGTGGCTTATTGCTGGCAAGACCAAGAGGTTGCTGAATTATTGGGATGCCAAAGGGCATCATGACAAGTTGATGCTGAAGTTACAACAGATTCAAGCAGAGATTGTAGCAACAAAGACTAAGATAGAGACCACTTTAGGAGATTATGACTTGGAATCTATAATAGGCTTGGATTACCAACCTTAGTTTAGATTTGCTTATTCTTTTGTTTCCATTTTGAACAATATGTTAGCAATCCTCTTTACTTGAATGGATAGATTTGAATTTGTCGCAATTATTGCTTTGTATTATTTTTTTTTTTTTGGCACATACCTGTGAACGTTAAAATTCTACTTAGGCCATTAGTGGCATACGCTTGCACTTAAGAAGCAATGTTTTCACTTAGCAACAACGATTCACGAAGTAATGAAGGTTCTATGATTCTTGTGCTGCACATTGGAGCACTGCTCTCACTTGCTAGCAACAACATTATTTTGACTTAGAGTAGTAGATCGATCGCGCTTTAAGCAGCGATAATATCGCATTCTTCATAGGCTTGCTGCCTTAGTAATGAAGTTTAGTTGGTTAAGAGGGTATTTCTCAATACTTAACCGTTAACCACATGCTTTTAAAGCATTCATTTTCACCATGTTAGGTGTGACATTGTATCGTCATGCGCCTTGGAGACAATGTTTCCATTAGTCAGCGTGTCATAGTCGTGTTATCACACACTTAGGAGATTATACTCTTACTAAGTAGCAGCAACGTATATAATTAATAATTTATTTTTTTCGTGTTCACTATCTTTATTTGCTAAGGACACGAATCTCTAATTTTGCAGCAACAAAAGAAATTCATAAAGTAATAAGACAAGAGAAAGAGAGAAATCATGTTGAAAAGGCTTTAATGATGCAAGCCATAATTTTATTCAAATCATACTAAAAGTACATTTATTGCATTTACATATGAAATTTCTTAATACATTGGAAGTTAATAGGTGTTGTAACTTTGTCATTAGTTGGATTCAAAAGCTTGCATTAGCCGCTATCATAAACTTCATGAATGATGAAGGGGCTTTCCCACTTTAGCGTGAACTTTGGCGTTGGCATACCTCGTTGCACATGCTTTGTTGCACGAAGTACCATGTTGCCTTGTTGGAATGATTGCTTCCTAACCAAGCAGTCATAAGCAGTGTTGAGCTGTTGCTGATAATTGGCGAAGTTGCACTTAGCAGTGTCTCGCCTTTCTTCTAGTACTTCTAAGTCCAACATCTTCAAAGTATCTGGTTCTAGATTTGCATTGATAGCTAATTGTGCAGAGGGAACTAAGATCTCTATGGGCATCACTGCCTCCAACCCAGATATAAGGGAGAACAGTGTTGCTTGTGTAGGACTATGCTTAGATGTCCTGTAGGCCCATAGTGCTAGTGGAAGCATGCCATGCCATTGTTTATGATTATCATGCACCATACAACTAAGTACCTTCAAGAGTGTCTTGTTGGTAGCTTTTGCCTGTCCATTTCCCTTAGGATAGTAGCGTGTGGACTTCACATGATCAATGTTGTAATATGCCAATAGTTGTCGAACGTGTGAATTAACAAATGGCGATCATTATCTAAGAGACTGCGTTTTGAAATGCCAAGTGATAGATGATGTGCTCTTTCATGAAGGTTGCTACTGTTGGTCGAGTAGCTTTCTCCAACGGAATTGCCTCTACGCACTTAGTAAAACATTCAGTACTACTAGAATCCAGATACATCCCTTTGAGGTAGGTAGATCGAACTAATCAAATCAAACGCCCAAGTATGGAACAGCTAAGGGGTAGTTAGGCTTTGTAGTGCGATAGCGAGAGCATGGATTGCATGGCCATGTTTCTGACAAGCAACACACTTCTTTGCAAAATTGAAAGGGTCATTTTCCATGGTAGGCCAGTAGTATCCCAAACCAACAAGTGATAGTACAACTTTCTTCCTCCCTGATGCTCACCACCATCTCTAGATTAAGTGTCAACCAATATAGTGTCTGTTTTAGGATAGGAGATAAACCTAAAGGGCTTTCCCATGAATGATACCCTATAACCTAACTTCATGCATTATATACTTCCTTGCTTTATACTTAACTAATCAAGCATCTGTGCTATTGTGGGTAGGGTGTTATTCTTCATATAATCAATATTTAGTCATCACTAGTCACCAGCGCTTGCCACAATGTTGCATTTACCTTGATTCGGTAGCTCAAAACATTTTGAGCAACTCATCTGCAATAGAGAGGCATCTTTAGACATGGTCAGCAAGTAATACCCTGCGCATTGAACGCGGCGATACAGGGTGGCCCTTCCTCTTCACACCGAAGTTTATGATATTTCTCAAACTTAAGACAAGCTTGCTTTGCACAGATGCATCGTACTAGGATGCCTTTTGGACCTTTGAAGAAGAGAAAGTCATTGATAAGAGTAAAATTCTTCGAAGTTGACACAGAAGCTTCATTTGGCTACGCTAGTTACGTCTTGATAGGCATGTGCCAATCATCTTGTGCTTCCTTTTCTTCGTCCATTAAGTGTAAAGTTGCACATGGAATAGATTTGTTAATAACTTGAACATTCAAGCTATCTTTTGTATCTTGAATGGGAACCTTGGAAGCCAGTGTTGCTAATGCATTCGCATACGATTAGTTGATCACTTGGTGTGCTCGTATCTTACTAAGTTGAATTTCCTAACTAGAGCTTGCACTAGAGCACCCTATAAGGCAAGTGTTGTCTTTTTTAGGGAAAACTCACCATTTGCTTGCTTGATTATCATATTTAAGTCACCACGAATGCATAGGTGTGATGCTCCGACATTTTGAGCAAAAATGAGTCCAAGGAAGAGTGTCTCATACTCAGCCTTGTTATTAGCGTAATGAAAGTCTAACTTAAATGCCAAAGATAACTCCTGGCTTGCTAGAGATGTCAACGTTACTCTAGTTTCTCGTCCAGTATAGCTAAAGGAGCCATCAAATTGTACTTGCCACTCTGTCTAGTTCTACCATCATTACATCTTCATGGAATTCTGACATAATCACGTTTGTAGCATGAATTCCTTTTGTCGTAGGAACTTGGGCTAAGAGGTTAGCTAAGGCTTGAGACTTGATGGCCTTAGGTGGAATGACCGTGATGTCAAATTCCGATAGCATAAGTGGCCATTTAGTAATCCTTCCTGATAAAGTCGATCATGCTACCAATTATTTAATGGGATCGACATTAGTGATAAGATCGACTTTATGTGCCGAGAAGTAGTGTCAAAGCTTTTATGTGGTAAAGACCAGCACAAGACATTGCTTCTCGCATCCTTGGTAGTTGATCTCGCTTCCTTGAAAGGAGCGACTCAGGTAGCACATTAGACTCTCTATACCATCAAGTTCTTGGGCCAATAAGGCACCAATGGATCTACCTATAGATGTTAGATAGAGGATTATTGGCAAGCCTTTTACTGGCATAGTCATTGTCTAGAGGGAGGTAAGTATTCCCTTAATCTTCTGCATTGCCTCCTTTTTAGGCTGCCCCTATTGAAATGAAGTTCCCTTCTTCATAAGGTGTGGCAGGGGGTATGAATTGCATAATATAAGAGACATTCCCTAAGAATGTCTTCAATTCCTTTCGATTGGTTGGCAAAGGCATAGACCGTATGGCCTGTACCATAGATGGATAAACGTCAATCCCTTATCTATGAACAAAAAATCCAAGGAATTTTCTAGACAATACTCAAAACATGCACTTTGGTGGTTCATACATAGCTTATAAAGTCTACATCTTTTATACCTTCTATAGGTTAATCAAGTGATCAGGTGCCTGTCTGAACTTGATGACTATATCATCAACATAATCTTCCATGAAATCATGTATCATGTTATTAAAGAGTGCAGTCATTGCCCTTTGATAAGTGGCGCCGCATTCTTAAGTCCAACAGGCATGACGGTGTAGTAAAAGTTTCCCACTGGTGTTCTGAAAGTGGTGCATCAGCATCTCCAACAACCATCTTGATTTACTTGTACCTACTAAAACCATCAATAAACGAGAACAGTTTGTAGCCTGCTATGGCACCTACCAGCATATTTATGTTGGGAAGTGGGAAATCATCCTTTAGGCATGCCTTGTTGAGGTCACGAAAGTTAACACATACACGTATTTGTCCATTCTTCTTCTTTATTGGCACGATATTGGCCAACCATATAAGGTACTCGATTGGCATGATGAAGCCAGCTCAAAGTGGGTTTTCAATCTCTTCCTTTATCTGGAGTTCAATTTCCCGACAAAAGATATGTTGAGTTTGCTTCAAAGGCTTAGCCCCAAGTGCGATGTTCAATCTATGCACCACTAGTGTGAGGTCTAGTCCAAGCATTTTATCACATGTCCAGGCGAACACATCTCTATAACCCTTCAATAATTCCACTAAATTGACCTTGATCTCTAGTAAGAGGCTCTTGCTAATGAAGATAGGTCATGGAGATTCCCTTAATCCCGCCAGGTTCAACTCTTATACCTCCTCTGCTTGAGGTTTCACCCAATCTTGCATCTGTGTGGGGGAAGGCCAGGTTAGGTTTCTTGTATTATCATGGGATCTGAAGATGACATTAAAGCTTCTTCAGATCTCGTAGACCGTCATAAGTAATATACCATTTTCCCATTAGGTTTAACAAAACTTTCAACTTCATTAACTTGCTTCTGCTTCTTCGTACCTCCATAGGTGTCATGTTTCCTCTTTTCCTTTTGTTTCTCCTAAGTCTCCTCCTAGGTAGGTAGTGGTATGCCGGAGGGTTTCATGATAATTGTTTCTCCTTCATCAACATATTCATGGAAGCTAGCTTCAACAAGGTATGATTCGTTTTATTCACAGAGGTTCTTTACAATGGGAATGAATACATCTTTTCCTTTCCAGTGATCCTTCATACATTGATGTGGTGTTGAAGGTACAAGGATGTGATCGTGCAACCACTTCCTTTCAATAAGCAAGTGGTAGGATACAGGCATGTCAATCACATGGAATTGTGTAGAGCCCTGAATTGGCCTGACCTTGAAGTCGGCATTAACATATCCCAGCGTGTGTAGTTGAATCAATGAAACTATTAATAGCAACGGGTTGATTCACAAGCCATCTCATGTATATGTTTGTAGCGTTGAATGTAGACATTAGCATGATGTTTATGGAGGTGCCATTATCTATGAACATCCTCTTGATGTGATGTCTGTTGAGTGTGCTTTTAACATATAGTGAGCGGCAGTGGTTGGGATTTCTCACACACATGTCTGCTTTCGTAAATAGTATTGTGTTATCATATGCGTGTGCTATTCTTCGTATAGGTTACGCTACACTACACTCCTCGTATTGTCTTTCAGAGGTCTGGGCGAGGGTGAGTGTGGTTGCTGCTGCAAGTCGTGCCTCTTCATCGAACCCTAGCAAGTCAAAGAACTTTCTGAAGTTGGCAACTTTCAGTAAGGAAACAGCCATTGTTGAGCTTGTGCCTTAGTCTCATCAACCGGCATTTCTTTCTCTTCTTGTGCCTCAGTCTGTGGCACTTCTTTCCCTTCAGTTATCAAATCATGATTTATAACATTTTTCGTACCTCGTTGACCATTTTGTGTGGAGAGTAGATTATTGCGTACGTCATTATCTTTAATGACGAGTTCTTCATTATTGACTCGCCTATTGAATATCTTCTTGAGTGTCCAACACTCTTTCATGGGATGACCCACGATCCTATGATATCTACAAAACTTAAGACCGTTCTTCTCACTCACATTGGGAAGGCATTCAACCCTTGGGAGCTTAATGGCGTACATCACAACCAATGGAACACATTGGAGTAGCGCAATTTATATTGATAATGAATAAATAACAAGGTAAAGAGAATACTTATCATAAAACATACATATATTTCATTTCAATTCTTAGGGGCATATCCATCTATTATCTTCAAATAAATATACATCACTAATCATATAAGTCATTACATGTAAGAACCTTACAAAATTACTTCTTCTTATGATTCCATTTCCTTCACAGAAGCTTAATCATCATTCCATGACTTCCTTAATGTCATGATCCTCAATTCATGCCACGGGTATACCTGTTTCAACAAAATCTATGAGGGTATAAGCTACAACTAGCTTAGTGAGATATTCCTTTTCATTCGCACCATATTTTCAAACAAGTTTATTTATTTATTCACACATATATTATGCATACAATGCAACAACCGCATGATTACACAAATATATATAGTTATCCGGAAACCATATATAGAACGGATTTACCCCTCCGTATCAAAGGTTAGGGAATCGGGATTGAAGGTCATCGACCTTCTACTGCTAGTCCCCAGGTCCCCACCCACAGCGTTCGGTTGGCTCGACTCCGAACCTAAAGTCGCTTTCCCCGAGCGATTTGGATTATCCAGGAAGAACATGGCCCGTGGCACCGCACGATCACAGCCAATCCAACTCTACGCGTAGGAGTAGCAGCCTTCCGAGATAGATGTGACCCGATTGATGCTATACGTGAGCGTTTTATTTTTTCTAAGCCAAACCTTATTAAGGTTTATTAGGGGGCGATCAATCAATTTAGCAAATAATAAACAATCATACAAGTAAGTAAACAAAATTATTTAAACAAACAGTTTGAAGTTGCGATATTCTTAATTCCCATTTCACGCACATATGAATCAAATATATACACATAATCCCGAATTCCTCAAATATATATATCAATTTTTTTTATCTTTTCTAGTATACTAATGCCACTACTTTACAAGCACAAGCAAGGTAACGAAATTAGAAGGAATAACTCACTCTCCATTTCGCTATCTTTGAGTCGTAGAAATCTTCGGGTAGGGTATTCTCGTATCCTTCGTCACTAGACAAAAGAAATACCTGGATAAGTATTTCATGGAATTTCTATTCTTGGATATTCTAAACTTTTCTTAAAATCGTGATAAAATCGTATAGGAGGAAATTCCAACTTAAAATGGCTTTAATTTGCTCATTTTAACTCGGAATTTCGTATATAATATACCGTTTTCTACCATTCGAAAAGATCTATCCATTTCTAAGGTTATCTTTGTCATATAAGGTTATTTGGGTTTTGAAAACATTGGGTACAGATTTAAAACGAAAATTGCCAAACTTTTACAAATCCGTTTTCTAACTCAACTTCATTTTAAAAGAAAATTTTGTAACAATATATGTATATAAATATTATTTGATAAACACTTTGAATATATAGGTAAGCTCACTTTATATGCAAATCCTGATGGTAGTGTCTCAACAATTTATTTCATAAAACAATTCATTTAAACTTTAACTTTGAAAATAAGTATTTTAAAGAAAACTTTTTATATTTTTCCTAGGTGGTTATAAATGAGTATGTTCTTGTTTTATTTTCTTCATTCTTTTTCCAAGGAAAAATAAATTTTCTTGTGACCTTAGTTTTCCATAATTTTACTTTAAAAAAATCAAATTTATCACAATTATATTAAGTTGATGAAAACCTTTTTCATAATTTTGTATTTAGGATGGTTTTAGAAAATGAGTCTTGTCTTCTTATATTCATTTCTAAAATATAAGCTTTTTTTTTTTTTCTAAAACTTGTTCTTTTATTTCTTTTGAAAATAATCATCTTTGTTGATAAAATCCATTATTATTAATCTTACTTTATTTATATTCTTTTGAAAATAAGTTCTTTCTTTTAGAAATTTAAAAAAAAAATCATTACTTTTTCTAAGTGGGTTCTTTATGAGTTGATTTTTATATTAACTTTGAAAACTAGTTTGTTTCTTAGTTTAGAAAAGAGTTTAAGTCCTAAATTTTTAATATCAACGATTTATTTTTCTTAAAACTTAGATTACAAAGAAAATATTTATTGCTTATGTTTTCTTGGTAAAACTATCTTTGTTTTTTTTTTTTTAAGAAAACTTGTATTACTCTATTCTTAGGTTGTTGATAGTAATTTCATGATTTTGTTGATAAATCACTTAATCGAAATTCTAGCTTTGAGTTTATTTAGTAAAGTAAAATTCTATTTTTAGATTACTTGAGACATTATCATTATGAATATGCAAATATCATGAGCATATAAAATAATAAGAACATAAGAAAATAATAGAAACAAATAATAAGTAAGGAAATAAAATATCAAGCATTGGGAACCTTAGCTTTATCAAGGAATCCCGGTCAAGTATTGGAGCCTTAGCTTCATTAAGGCATCCCGGGACTAAGAATAGACTAGTCCCGAAAGATTAAAGAAAATAAATAAATAAAATATTTTTTTGACTTGATATGGACAAGTTTAAGACTAGAAAGACTAGTCTTAATAATTGCATAAAAGAAATAAATTGCATAACTTGAAAGTAGATAAATAACAAATGAGCTTATATGCTCTAAATAAATAATATATACATATATACATAATATAAGTTAGATTAGAAGCAAATAATAACAATAATAATAACAACATAATAAAATAGAAAGCTTATGTACAAGAACAAAACATGAACATGTTGTTGCTTTTACTACTCATGTGAGTTTCAAAACAACACCATAGTCATGCTAAGTTACATGACATGAATAGATAAATGGTTGAAAGAAATTTTTACCTAAGGTATTTGTGTGGTATGAAGATGGTAGTGAATATATGGTTATGTGGTTATGGAGAGATGATAGTTGTATTGTATGTAGAGAAATTCTTGTGGATATTTGGTGAAAGAGAGTTTTGGTAGAGGAAAAGTTTATGGAGAGAGTTTGTGTAGTGATTTTGAGAGAGTTTTGGTAGTAGAATGAATTGTGTGAAAGAATGAAAGAGGAAGGGGGTATTTATAAAATTTTTGGAGTGAATTTTGGATGTAATAAAATAAATTGAAAAAGAAAAATAATTGAGATGGAGAAGAGAGGGATGGCGCCGGCTTTGGCTTTTTGAGAGGGGCAAATTGTTTTATTTTTATTTATTTGTGTAATAAAGAAGTAATGTGTAAAGTTGATGTGAATAAAGTTATATTGGAAATGAAAAAGTAAGAAAATAGATATGTAGGTGTAAATAGGTGTAAGAAAAAGTAGAGATAGTGAAATAGTAATGAATAGTAAAAATACTATGAATAGTAGACTAGACAATTAAATTACCGGTAATATAAAAAATACGCGTATTAAGGCGATATCTGTAATTTTTAGCTACCGAAAAATTCTAAAACTGATATTTTTGGAATCCTTGTATTTTTACGAGTCTATTGGTATAAACGAAATATTTTTAATATTCCGAGCTCCAGGTCACACTTTTCGATCACTGATCCCGTTTGAGTCCGAAAGACTCTCGAAATTCGTGAATCTGATATTTTTATGTTACCCTACGTTATTAAACTATTCTAGGCCATTAACTTAATTTCGTTTTCTAGGGTTTGAAAACGCGGGATTGCCGGATCTTAAACACTAGGGTTCGTTATAAGCTTTGTTGATTTTTAGGTTCCGGTTTGACTTCCGGTTTTTGTTGAGATATTTGTAAGATCGTATAATTTTCAAGTTTTGATCGTTTTAAATTTTTAGCTCGAAATTTATGTTTTATCTTATTTTATTTGTGATTATTTAATAGTTTTTAGTTCTCGAGATCGTTTAACTGAGTCTAGGGTTATGAGTTGACTCGGTTTGACTTTTGGTAAAAATTTGAAATTTGTAATTTCTGAATTTTATCGAAGGTTTTAAGATTTTGCTGTTGATCGTTATTTGGATATATTGTCTTGATTTGCGTGTTAGGAAACGGTTAGATGATTTAATTGATGTACGGACGTTGATTAAACCGGTAGTTGGACTTTATATTTCGTTTCAAGGGTTCTCGTTTTCTCAAGATTGAGAAAACTCATTTTTGTTCTTATTTGGAATTAAGTTTTAACTTGGTTCGATTTTTAGGATTTCGTTTCCGGTGTTTGACTCGGTCTAGAATTTGGCTTTTATCTTGAGTCGATTTTCGCAATGTAATTTTTGATACTTAGACTTTTAGGATTATTTTTAAGAATTACTAAGTTCTCGGGGGTTTACAACCTACCCACCTTAAAGAAAGTTTTGTCCTCAAAACTTGTTATGCGTATGTAGGTTTTTAGAACTTGATGAGAAATTGTATGTCGTAATTCATCAATATTCGTGACATTTGGGGTTTTGTCTCTCATTTATTTGTTGGAATGGTATTATGATTTTGTTAGGTCGTTTCCTTAGTTTTCCTTCCACAAAAGGGTTTGGAAGTCTATCGTTATTTTTGAATTCCTTCTTTCATTATTTCTATTTCTTGTTTATCTTTAGATGGTGCTATTGGGAATTTCGCTAATTTTTGTGCGTTTAATATTTCATGCAATATGGCATATATAAAATCAATAAGATTTGGTTTTAGCGACTTTCAACCTTCACTTTACTTGACTCTTTTTGAAGAGTTTCAAACTCAACCAACACAACAGACGACTGACGACTTGTCACTTGACTTGACTCAATTTTGAACTGACGACGACTTAATATGACACGACACTGGTATATTCACTTAACGAAGGAAGGTTGTAAATTCGCTTTCCCATTCTTATGTGAGTATATATATGATATGCACGTATAAAATACGCACTGTTCGTACTCATTTCATTCTTTAAGGATATCATTGTTTTATTACGTGATCATCCTGATAATGTTGAGATCGAGATGAAAATTTTGGAATTTGTTTGCTGAGATTTTGTCATTACTGGTTCTAGCTTTTAGGCGGTAATAGTTATGCTTTTGATATTTTTGTTTTCGGTGTGTTCAAGGTAATGGCAATTGATTTGTTTTCTTCTTTTGATACGAACTAAATTTTTGACAATCATATTTTTATTCCTTCCGTATTAAGGAAATGGTGACGTTTACATAATCCGAGGTCATTACTAGCAGACTGTTTCTTTGGTCCAAGCGGTAACAAGAAATTATCATCTAAGGGTAACCTGATATTGATTCGCATTCGTGACTATCGTCTTCTTCTAACAGCGAATTCTATCTCTTATTGGCTTCCTCGCAAATCCATTGTCCTTGTAGGTTGTACACACGTACTTCTTGTGGGGGTATCGCCGAGTATCTCTATTCCATATTTTTCTTATTACGGCACTTCTTGGCAATATGTCCAGGTTCTTCACAATCAGGCAAGTGTAGAAGTTTTCTTTGGACATCTCATGACTTTGTGATTCGGACTCCCGCAATAGTAACACTTGTGTTGTAATTTAGGACACTGTCTTGGTTGGTGACCCTTTTTGCATTTCCAACATTGGGTATCTGGTTTCTTTTTATCCTTCTTTCTACTCGGGCTGACCGATGTTTCGAGCTCATTGATTTTGAGGCTTAGGCTAGGTTCACTTATAGATTTTCTCCTCATCATGACATTTCCTTCCGTCTTTCTCCTTTTCTTAGCACCATCCACAATTCGTGCTCTTTCTACTAGTTCTCGAAAATGTTTGATGTCAAATTCTATCAACTTGATACGAAGGTCTTCGTCCAATCCTCCTAAGAAGACTTGCCTCTTGAATTCTTCGCTATCCTTATTTGATTCAAGGGCATATTGTAACAGCTGTTAAACTCTGTTTCATATTGTTCAAGACTACGGTCTCCTTGAGTGATACTTAAGAAATCTACACTATATTGGATTCTCAAGCTTCCAGGGAAAAAGTTCTCCAAGAATTCACTCCTAAATGTCTCTCATGTGATTGGTGGTAGTAGCTCTCTACTTTTGGATCTCACCATATCCTTGCATTGAACCTCAGCATAAAAGTACCATATGTAAGCTGAAGGTGTTGTGGCACTTCAAAAGCATTGAAAGATCGCTCTATTTGTGCTACCCAATCATCAAGTTCATCCGGTTTTCCAAAAGCTCCATCAAAATATCGATTGCACTTAATGAACTCTGGCAATATACTCTGATACGGTTTTGGTAATGGCGGCTCAGCTGGTGTTATTTCAGTTGGTGGTGTTGGAACTTCTGGTGCTGCTTCTTGTGCAGGTACTGGTGTAGGCATAGCATGAGCCTGTTGTGCGAAATTCCTTATGAGGTTGGCAAGTTATTTGATGTTAGCTTGATCCATCCACGATTGATTTGGTTGTTGAGGTCCCTCCGGGTTCTCAGGTTCTACAAGGGGTATTTCTTGGTTACGTTGAGCACGAGTACATCTCCTATTTATTCTACAAGTTTTATTAAGCTAGTGTGAGACTCTTTTGAACTTTATTAAGTTTTAGACGTTTTTCGAAAAATCGGTCAAGAGACAAGTAAATAGCAATCGAGTACGGAAATGAGCAAATACATATAAGAAATATTGAAAATTGTCTGAAACCACAATGAAAAGGAAATTCATATTATTAAAACAAATACATGGAAACAGAAGGAAGACTTAAATACTTCCTTTACAAAAGTTCAAAGAAAGGATGTAAAACATAATAATTTCAAATCATTACATAGACAACATATACATCATCGCTTAATCCTTTTTATAAATGTGTTTCTTTTATCGGTGTATTAAGGCTTTTATGGAAGGGTTAGCATCTAATCCTGCTTCGGATTGTTCTTCATAAGGTAGGAATATTTCCTTGATTACTTGATCCATCGTCTTCATTATCAGGAGCCTTTTCATTTCCTTTGTGGTGAGATTGGGTGGTAGGATCTCTAGACGAGTCCCACATTCTTTCTTGGATGGGTCATCTCTTTCAGGGACTGAGATGGGGTCGTCCCATAGACCTTACGACTTTAGATCTTCGCGTACATAGAGGTACCACACCTTGCACATGTAGCATGTTTCCTTAGCATTTGTGGGGTAATTCCTGGTCCTACAGATGAGATGGCTGCATACATAGCATTTCCTTATTATTGTTAGGTAAATGTTGGCATTGTGTCGTCCCTTTGCATAACCAGAATAGATAGTGCCATTCTTCTTAGGACAATTAAGGATTTTGTGGTCTTTGTTTCCACAGAAGTAACACTTGTGCTGTAGTTGTGGGCAACTTTTAAGGAAATGTCTTCCTTCACACTTCCAGCATCTGACCTTAGGGGTTACTAAATCCTTAAGAGGTTGGAGTTGTTTATGCTTCTTAACCTAGGGTTCTGGATTGGCCATGAAGGACGGCACTTGTGATACTGGGTTTGCTCCGAGTTGGGGCCTTATAATTGGAGAGGGTGCAGAGGTTATGGGTGCTTGTTGTATATAAGTCTTTAACGTCTCTTCTAGACGTCTTATGGTGGTCAAGAGTTCTTGAGTTAGATCTTGTGGTGGGGGTGCTCCTTGTTCTTGTTGTGCTTCGAGAGGGATGCTTGATCGTGGCGTAATTTCCTCGGGTAGCTTCCTAGAACCAAAAGAAGCGGTCGTATTAGATATTTCTTTAATTCGAGTTTTACGCATAAGTTATTTGTTTTTAAGGAAAAGAGAAGCGTGAAAGATTTCTGATTTAAAGGTTAACGTAGATACTTAATGTTATTTACCTAAGGGTTTTACCTATAAAAGAGGCATTATACTTATCTTGCTCTTAATTGATCTTGAATAGGGTTACTATTCATTAAGGCTTATTGGTCTTGCTAAGGTAAACTTACTATATTCATTCTATATCCAAATTCTAAGTCTTCTTCATGTTCTCTCCATAATGTTCTGCTATGTTCTATCTCCAAGTCATTTCTACCTTTCTCAATCTTGGATCAACATCTTAAGGTAAATCATATTCATGTGATACTTCCATTTCGTATCTCACTAAATATTCTCCGATTCTTGCATAAGTATTTCCTGCCTTCTTCTAATATTCTCCAACATAAAGTCCTATTCTTAGACATAAGGATTCTTAGACATAAGATCAAGTCCTACACTCTACACTTCTAATATCCTGTTTCCTAATTCCCAAAACCTTGTTGCTCTGATACCAACTTAAATTGTCACGCCCCGAGGGGTACCCTAAACATGGCAGTCCGCCGTACACAATACTAAAGCCTAAGAATGACTACCTTAGTCACGCAAAGGCTTCCATATCATGTACAAGGCGTACATCACAACCAATGGAACACATCGGAGTAGCGCAATTTATATTGATAATGAATAAATAACAAGGTAAAGAGAATACTTATCATAAAACATACATATATTTCATTTCAATTCTTAAGGGCATATCCATCTATTATCTTCAAATAAATATACATCACTAATCATATAAGTCATTACATGTAAGAACCTTACAAAATTACTTCTTCTTATGATTCTATTTCCTTCACAGAAGCTTAATCATCATTCCATGACTTCTTTAATGTCATGATCCTCAATTCATGCCACGGGTATACCTGTTTCAACAAAATCTATGAGGGTATAAGCTACAACTAGCTTAGTGAGATATTCCTTTTCATTCGCACCATATTTTCAAACAAGTTTATTTATTTATTCACACATATGTTATGCATACAATGCAACAACCGCATGATTACACAAATATATATAGTTATCCGGAAACCATATATAGAACGGATTTACTCCTCCGTATCAAAGGTTAGAGAATCGGGGTTGAAGGTCATCGACCTTCTACTGCTAGTCCCCAGGTCCCCACCCACAGCATTTGGTTGGCTCGGCTCCAAACCTAAAGTCGCTTTCCCCGAGCGATTTGGATTCTCCAGGAAGGAACATGGCCCGTGGCATCGCACGATCACAGCCAATCCAACTCTACGCGTGGAGTAGCAGCCTTCCGAAATAGATGTGACCGATTGATGCTATGCGTGAGCGTTTTTTTTTCTTAAGCCAAACCTTATTAAGGTTTATTAGGGGCGATCAATCAATTTAGCAAACAATAAACAATCATACAAGTAAGTAAACAAAATTATTTAAACAAAACAGTTTGAAGTTGCGATATTCTTAATTCCATTTCACGCATAAACATAGAATCAAATATATACACATAATCCCGAATTCCCCAAATATATATCATTTTTATCTTTTCTTAGTATACTAATGCCACTACTTTACAAGCACAAGCAAGGTAACGAAATTAGAAGGAATAACTCACTCGTCCATTTCGCTATCTTCTGAGTCGTAGAAATCTTCGGGTAGGGTATTCTCGTATCCTTCGTCACCTAGACAAAAGAAATACCCCGGATAAGTCTTTCATGGAATTTCTATTCTTGGATATTCTGAACTTTTCTTAAAATCGCGGTAAAATCGTATAGGAGGAAATTCCAACTTAAAATGGCTTTAACTTGCTTATTTTAACTCGGAATTTCGCATATAATATACCATTTTCTACCTATTCGAAAAGATCTATCCATTTCTAAAGTTATCTTTGTCATATAAGGTCATTTGGGTTTCGAAAACATTGGGTACAGATTTAAAACGAAAATTGCCAAACTTTTACAAATCTGTTTTCTAACTCAACTTCATTTTTAAAAGAAAATCCTTTTGTAACAATATATGTATATAAATATATATTTGATAAACACTTTGAATATATAGGTAAGCTCACTTTATATACAAAAATCCTGATGGTAGTGTCTCAACAATTTATTTCATAAAACAATTCATTTAAACTTTAACTTTGAAAATAAGTATTTTAAAGAAAACTTTTTATATTTTTCCTAGGTGGTTATAAATGAGTATGTTCTTGTTTTATTTTCTTCATTCTTTTTCCAAGGAAAAATAAATTTTCTTGTAACCTTAGTTTTCCATAATTTTTACTTTAAAAAATCAAATTTATCACAATTATATTAAGTTGATGAAAACCTTTTCATAATTTTGTATTTTGGATGGTTTTAGAAAATGAGTCTTGTCTTCTTATATTCATTTCTAAAATATAAGCTTTTTTTTCTCTAAAACTTGTTTTTATTTTTTTGAAAATAATCATCTTTGTTGATAAAATCCATTATTGAATCTTACTTTATTTATATTCTTTTGAAAATAAGTTCTTTCTTTTAGAAATTAAAAAAAAATCATTACTTTTCCTAAGTGGGTTCTTTATGAGTTGATTTTTATATTAACTTTGAAAACTAGTTTGTTTCTTAGTTTAGAAAAGAGTTTAAGTCTTAAATTTTTAATATCAACGATTTATTTTTCTTAAAACTTAGATTACAAAAAATATATTTATTGCTTATGTTTTCTTGGTAAAACTATTTTTGTTTTTTTTTTTTTAAGAAAACTTGTATTACTCTATTCTTAAGTTGTTGATAGTAATTTCATGATTTTGTTGATAAATCACTTAATCGAAATTCTAGCTTTGAGTTTATTTAGTAAAGTAAAATTCTATTTTTAGATTACTTGAGACATTAACATTATGAAGATGCAAATATCATGAGCATATAAAATAATAAGAACATAAGAAAATAATAGAAACAAATAATAAGCAAGGAAATAAAATATCAAGCATTGGGAACCTTAGCTTCATCAAGGAATCCTGGTCAAGTATTGGAGCCTTAGCTTCATCAAGGCATCCCGGGACTAAGAATAGACTAGTCCCGAAAGATTAAAGAAAATAAATAAATAAATATTTTTGACTTGATATGGACAAGTTTAAGACTAGAAAGACTAGTCTTAATAATTGCATAAAATAAATAAATTGCATAACTTGAAAGTAGATAAATAATAACTGAGCTTATATGCTCAAATAAATATATATATATACATAATATAAGTTATATTAGAAGCAAATAATAACATATAATAACAAACATAATAAAATAGAAAGGTTATGTACAAGAACAAAACATGAACATGTTGTTGCTTTTACTACTCATGTGAGTTTCAAAACAACACCATAGTCATGCTAAGTTACATGACATGAATAGATAAATGGTTGAAAGAAATTTTTACCTAAGGTATTTGTGTGGTATGAAGATGGTAGTGAATGTATGGTTATGTGGTTATGGAGAGATGATAGTTGTATTGTAAGTAGAGAAATTCTTGTGGATATTTGGTGAAAGAGAGTTTTGGTAGAGGAAAAGTTTATGGAGAGAATTTGTGTAGTGATTTTGAGAGAGTTTTTATAGTAGAATGAATTGTGTGAAAGAATAAAGAGGAAGGGGGTATTTATAGAATTTTTGGAGTGAATTTTGGATGTAATAAAATAAATTGAAAAAGAAAAATAATTGAGATGGAGAGGAGAGGGATGGCGCCGGTTTTGGCTTTTTGAGAGGAGGAAATTGTTTTATTTTTATTTGTTTGTGTAATAAAGAAGTAATGTGTAAAGTTGATGTGAATAAAGTTGTATTGGAAATGAAAAAGTAAGAAAATAGATATGTAGGTGTAAGAAATAGGTGTAAGAAAAAGTAGAGATAGTGAAATAGTAATGAATAGTAGAAAAGTACTATGAATAGTAGACTAGACAATTAAAGTACCGGTAATAATAAAAATACGCGTATTAAGGCGATATCTGTAATTTTTAGCTACCGAAAAATTCTAAAACTGATATTTTTGGAATCCTTGTATTTTTACAAGTCTATTGGTATAAACGAAATATTTTTATACGAGCTCCGGGTCATGCTTTTCGATCACTGATCCCGTTTGAGTCTAAAGACTCTCGAAATTCGTGAATCTGATATTTTTATGTTACCCTACGTTATTACGAACTATTCTAGGCCATTAACTTAATTTCTTTTCTAGGGTTTGAAAATGCGGGATTGCCGGATCTTAAACACTAGGGTTTGTTATAAGCTTTGTTGATTTTTGGGTTCCGATTTGACTTCCGGTTTTTGTTGAGATATTTGTAAGATCGTATAATTTTCGAGTTTTGATCGTTTTATATTTTTAGCTCGACATTTATGTTTTATCTTATTTTATTTGTGATTATTTAATAGTTTTTAGTTCTCGGGATCGTTTAACCATGTCTAGGGTTATGAGTTGACTCGGTTTGACTTTTGGTAAAAATTTGAAATTTGTGATTTCTGAATTTTATCGAAGGTTTTAAGATTTTGCTGTTGATCGTTATTTGGATATATTGTCTTGATTTGCGTGTTAGGAAACGGTTAGGTGATTTAATTGATGTACGGACGTTGATTAAACCGGTAGTTGGACTTTATATTTCCTTTCAAGGGTTCTCGTTTTCTCAAGATTGAGAAAACTCGTTTTTGTTCTTATTTGGAATTAAGTTTTAACTTGGTTCGATTTTTGGGGTTTCGTTTCCGGTGTTTGACTCGGTCTAGAATTTGGTTTTTATCTTGAGTCGATTTTCGGGATGTAATTTTTTATACTTAGACTTTTAGGATTATTTTTAAGAATTACGAAGTTCTCGGGGTTTACATCATCGACTTATCGTTCCTTGGTTTCTTACTTCTCTAGAATTTTCTCCTTAAATTGAGCTAACAATTGATTAATTATTTCCAAACCTTCCTTTCTCGATGTTATTTTGATATAAAGTTATTAGTCCTCCATGAATTCTCAACGAGAGTAGCGAAGAAGCACAGATTAAGATTCTCGAGGTAATGGCGTATTCAGTGAGCATCCCTTGGATGTAGATCTTCACCAGTTCTTTCTCGTCACAAACATTTTGAACATCTAAAGAACATTATCTAAAACACTCGATGTAGTCCATAAGGTCTTCCTTCAGCTTTTATCTCGCTTTCCTATGTTAGTAATGGTGATTCACTCTTTAGTAGAGAATAACTTCTCCAAGAAATCCTTGCACATGGTCCCCCACGAGTCAACTGACCCTGGGGGAGATTGACATACCAAGTACATGCCTTCTCAGTCAGAGACTTAGAAAATTTTTTCAGCTTTAAATCATCATCAAACCTGTAAACTTCTAATGTCTCAATGAATTTCAGCAAGTGTTCTGAGTGCTGCTTTTCTTGCCATCAAATAGCATGAATTTAGGACTGACATAATCATTAGGGTAAGATTTCACAGCATTGCGATGGTGGTATGGAAGCTTTAAGTCTAGTACTCCCACAAATGAACTTAGCTTGAATCTCCTTCAAATAAATATCTGAGTCTTCCTTTGTTTTAAAGAATTCCCTTAGCATAGAAACCGATGGTGCAGCTGGTGTAACTATTATGGTTAGTGTAGCTAGTGCAATTGGTGCAGCTGGTACACAGCCGGTACAGCTAATGTGACAGGTGCAATTTGAGGAGCTAGTGCTTGAGGAAAATCAGGATTAGGTAAGGGAGCAGTCTCACTCAGGTTGGTACGGGACTGTACATGTGAGGATGATGACCCGCCAAGCTAGGATCTTACATTATCTACTTCAAATGTTGGGTGCTACTTGGTTGCAACTTGCGGTGATCGAGTTGCACATTCACCCCTTGAGGCGTATTCGCCTTATTGGCAAGAGCAGTAGCGGGTTGATATAAAGAGGGGGGCCTTGTTATGTAGCTAAAGCAGGGCTTGGCAAGGTTGCACCTTATAGTACATTAGCATTAGCAATCATCCCCGGTATGAGACGAGTGACTGCAGTCAAGAACTGGTATAAGGCCCGAGTGTTTTCTTATATGGTTCACATTGTCCCCGCATTACTTTATTGTATAGCACATAGGATTTGTGCATTGGCAACAACGATGCTTTGCATGTCGGTAGCAAGATTGGTGTTAACTTTAGGGTTGACGTCTTCCATCGTTAGCATGTCTGGATCAATCATGTTGGGGTTATGGTTGCCAGTGTCCTCACTTGTGTTGCCATTGGTGTTAGTTTGCTTTCTTCTTGGAGGTGCCATCACAACCGCATCACAATCCTCAAATCCTCAGCAAAGTCGCCAAAATGTAGACGTATGGTTCTTATTGATAGTGGTCACACACACGTCGTGAATCCCCTGCTTAGCACGCGACATTAAAGTTTTGCTGAGGATATAATACTCGATGATAGGATGACCTAGAGAGAATGACAAGAGAGGAGGAACGGACAGTCTCAATATCTCGAATATACAACAGGTAAGGGAGTTTGAGTAAACCCCGCACGTCAACCTTACAATTCTTGAGTAGTTAGAGTAGAAATCGCATGTGTTGCCTTATTTGATCTTTCTGAACAGAGCCTTATTTACAGAATGTTGTTTGTCTTCTCTCTATAAAAGCTCAAAATAAACAGGAGTGACTAAGTATTTATAAACACTTGACATGGATGACAACCATCAGATCACCTAACTAATTGATAGATAAAGTAGAGTAAGCTCAATTCATGGTTATTCTGAATGAGATCCCCATGGGCTAAAGCTACTAATCATTTTCTGTGCATGAACCTACCTAAGAAAGGTTGGATACAGCGGATCAATCCAACAATCCCCTGTTCCAAGCCCACTAAACCAAATCTCCATCGGCCATCCCAATAATTGAACCAGACTCACTGGGCTTTGTTATCTAGCCTACGAGTGAAGCCCAAATAATAATATTTATATTTTAAAGCCTCATTACAAATACTACAAGTGATAAGTTGAAATAAACATTCGAAAGTGTAGTCTCACCAAATTTTAGATGAAACAGACGCTGAAATTAATATTTAGCCTACTACTAGTAATACCATGGTTGTCAAAACCGGCTCAGACCAACTGCTTTAATCCAATTCAATCGGAATTGGCACTAATACAAAGTCAGGTCTTGCTTAAGACTCATTTTTGCATTGAACCAATAAGACCCGAAATGACCTTGTGACCCGGGCAGCTGAACCGAGAAACCGGGAGGGTCGAATCGGTTGACCCGGACTGGTCGACCTAAGCCAAAAAAAAAGATAAAAAATTAGAAATTCAAATATTTATTCATACTTTATTATAAATTTACAAAATATAACCATTAAATTATGTTTATTAATAATTAATTGGTAAATTTGATCCAAATATAATTTTAATTTAGTGATGATACATATATTAATTTTTCATAATTAAATCATCCCTTATATTTTTATTTTTTCATAGCCCCAATTCAACCCGATTGAACTCGATTTGACCCATCGACCCTTTAACCTGTTCAGATCAAACCCCAAAATAAATGAGCCATCATTTTATTTAAACGTTTTCTTACCACACACTATACCACATGTTTTATCAATCAATAAACAAATTAATATGAAACATGTAACTTAGTTTAAACGGTCGAGTCATGAATTTAAATTTTTCATACATAATTAAAAAAATGAGTCAGATCTCATTAGATATGCACCTATTTAGACATGGACACAAAACATAACAAGACACGGCATAATAACACGAATTGCCAACACCAAGTACACCTTTGAAAAGATTTGGGCACTTTGTGTGACCTTTTTCCAATATAAAGTAAGGCAACCCAATTCGCCCAGTAATAAGTTACCCAGCTCGCCGTACCCTATTATTAGTCGAATTACGAATATGCTCTAAGACCACTTCGCTGTCCCTTGAAGTGACCAATTTCTTTCTGTTCTTTGTACGTCTTTTGTACACCACACTAGACCACGATAAGAGTGATTCAGGAACACAACACAAGTTCTTAGGAAACGGAAACCAATACTTTGCATGACAGGCTACCAACTGGCAAGAATAATACTACTATAAAGATATATATCATATCATAGATTGGCGACTGCGAAGATACTCTGGCATTAAAAACAAAACTACCCACTTTATAAAGCATCCATTTGGAGCTTAAGCAAAGCATATACTCCATGCTTATTCTATTTGCAGAATACTTTCTGTATGATCTAAGCACACTTCCAGTGCAACACATAATTGTTCATTCTTATTTCCGAAGAGCCAAATCCTCAAGAGGCTAATACTTACAAAAGTTCTTTCCTCCCCTCTAATAGAAGGGAGTTAAGAGTTAGGCAGCTGCATAAAGTATAAATAGGGATTGCAAGCTGCAGCACCTAGCATCTACTAATAAATACTGCACATATCTACATTATTATCATGATCCTAACCAACATACGGAAAACACTAATATATCCAAAACCTGAAGAAATATCAGTGCCGAGAGATGATTCAGAAGGGCCGACCTTTGCAAATCATTCCCTCATGAATTTATGTAAAAGTAAAATTCAAAAGCCAAAAATGATGCTCTTGTGTAAGGCACATAGGACGGAGGCTGCAGCTTTAGTAAGATCAGGCCTTCTCCAATGCACAAATGGTCATCAGAAATGCTCCACAAAGATTCTTGTACAGAATGGAGCCCCAAATAATGATTCCAATCAAATGCCTCCCACCCAGCAGGGTTAACATCAACGAAATGAGAACCTAAGTCATGAACATAGATACAAAAATATAATGTCCGTGCCATATTACTAATATATTAACAGCATATCACAGCATCAAAAGATAATTATGAAATCAATTTAAACACCAAGGGAGCAACAGGCCCGGCCAAAATCATATAACTGAGCAACATGGAAAACATTATAGACTAAGGCAGAGTTACAAAGCATCTTCAATAGCAGAAAAAACGGATACAGTGCAAAGACATAGCAGGTTAGTTCCTGCCTCACTAGTATGACAATTATAATAACTTAAAACATTATAGGAGTTAGGTAAGCTCCAGCAATCAGATGTGCCTACAATACAGACAGAAAAAATTTAAACCTTTAGCATTTGAGACATCCTTTAGATGTTTAAATTATCTAACAACCTTAATGGTATTTTCATCAGCTTCTTTCCTTGTTCCATGCCTAAATCTAGAAAAATTGATGCTCAGGCAAGTCAGATCAATCAAGAAACATAGGCTCACACTAAAGCTAATGTAGAGTCTGAGCAGTCAATCTTAAGTCTGAAGTCTTAATATCTACCGAACCTGAAATTTCCTTTGGTAGCCAAGGTATGGGAAATATTTGCTAAACCAGTTTACTCGGTGGAACTTGCAAGGCAAAACATTAAATATGGTAAGAAGATTATGAGTATCTCAGAATGGACCATACCAGCTGGGCATTGCATGGTTCAACACAATATTGCTCAAAATTTTGCTCAACCAAAGCCAAAACCTTCACTAGCCTCATGAATTGCAAGAAGCAGTCGATCTTGAAGCTGCTCCTTTGAAGTATACTCAGGCAGGTCAAGTTGATTAAAACTGAAAAGAAAAGAATAATTTCAACAGTTTCAGTGCCATAGCAGGGACAAGAGAGCAGGCTACAACAAGCTTTGCTAGAGAACAAAGTTTGCCATCGACTGACCATGTATGTGCTGAAGGTAGGCGGTCAGATGCCCCATAGGCTTTGTGGATCTGAAATCTCTGAGGACCAGATATGCCTTGCAAAGCCTTGAAGCCCTCCAATGGAACCTGAAAAAAACCAATACAATAGTATGAGAAAACACTAATTATCGTAATATACCTAACCAAATCTTTCCAGCAAACTTAAAAAGGTTGAGCCTAATGCTCTAGGCTCAACCAAGTCAGTGAACTGTAATTCACCCATATGACACCTATGAGGACACTCTATTCTACCAGGCAGAAGGAATTATTGGTTTAAAAGTTTGCACATCAATCACCTTAGATGTCCCAGTGACAAATTGCAGAAGTCTCGCCATGTCCTCCTTGCTGAACGCTTTGACAACCTCCCAAAACCACTGAACAACACTGGATGCTGCAGTATAGCCAGTATACTCTGTATTGGCCTTCAAATCATCCACTGCAGAATGTAGTCATAACTCAGTTGACCATTAGATGGGTAAAAGGAACTAAATACAGAAGAAAATATTAACTCACAGTCAATTTCTGGCAGTCCACTAATAAGTAGTTCAAGCTCTTTATCATTGAAAATAGAAATGAGTTCCGTCGTAATCAATTCATGGAAGCCATTAAGAAAGGAAGTAATTTGAGGACGGATAGCATTAGTCAAGATGTGATCAGCAACAAGGTCCACATACTCATGCTTCGTTTCTTCCGTAACCCTAATGTTCCTTCCTCCAGGTTTAAGCTCATAATCAGTAACCTAGACAGAATTACAAAGAACAGTGAGAAATCAATCCATAATAATAATAACAACAAAGGAAAGTAAAAGCAATCCAAATCATATAAATAATACTCATATATCACAGACCTCGCTTTTCTCGTAAAGAATGTGCTTCTCCTCATCTGGATCCATGCTAAATGTAAGGTCAGGTACGCCACTTACATCATTCTGCCATAATAAGAAAGTAATGACAAGTTATATAAAATAATACTCAAGGGGACAAATTACAGGGAATAATATGCACAAGAACATTCACTAACCTCAAGCATCCACTTCAAGCTCTTGTAGTACTCAGGATCAACAGCCTCAATGTCATGGTAAGTCACTTTTATGTCTAGAATATGCTTGTAGAAGGACCTAGTAAAATGAACATCCAGAAGCTGCCCATCAAACAATGCTTTTGCCACCTGCATGAAAGAAAAACAATGAGAACGCAACAGCGGCAAGGCATAGAATGAACACACAAACAATCCAAAGATTAATTACCACTCGACCCACAAATTTGAAGTAGGAAAGATGCTCGGTTTGATAGACAGAGTTAGGGTTTGGCTGAAATGATGCATTATTTCCCACTGTAGTGAAAAGTAGTGCACCTCTATCAAATAGAACCCTTGACAACAATTGATACCATTCTCTAGTCAGGCCACCAGCATCAATACCCTCTTCACCCTGAAATTGCACATTTAGCCGCCCCATCAGCTCATGAGTGGACCGCATGCGCAACTGATTATAAGAATCCTCCAAAATATAAGCCCGCCTAACACTAATTCGTAATGGACCCGAAAGATGTTGCTCATGCTGTTGCCTGATTCTTGTTCGAAAGTACGCTCTCTTATTATCGAAGTCAACTAGCCTTGGTGCCTTCAGCATCATAGAAAGTGAATTCTCCAGTAACCCAGGATTCTGTCTTATGAAGGCATTCAGAAGCCGGCGATGCTTCTCAGCAAACTTCACAAAAGTACTGGTACCATCAAGCCTTCTCTGAGAATCACTGCTTTCCAAAGTCTGCAGTGCTGAATTGTCCGACTCCTTAACTTCACTCGCAGTAACACTTGTAAGATCCTGTTGGACCATAGAACTACTTGCTTGTAGCTTTTCACATAGCACAAAAAAAGCCTCAATATATGGTAGAAGGCGTTGAGTTCCTGGGGGAAGGGGAGATGAAGTAGCTGTCCCCTGAACATGTTCCATAGTATTGATATTTGGCACAGTGGGAGCTAGAGAACTCTGGCCCAGCTGGATCTCAGTCATGCTGATGCATTCGCTTAGCTCTTGCCACAGTGACTGGAGAGCAAGATTTAATTTCCACATCATAGCTTGTTCTTCCTGCTCCCCATCAACATGATCACCTGAATGTCCATCAACACTAAAGGACATGAGCGAGCTAAGTGCTTGAAGCACTCGTAAAATTGCTGCCCCAGCCATGGAACCAGCACTTAGACCAAGCATGTGTGTGTTCCTTAGAGTAACAAGCTCACTTATAGCAGAGCTGCTCAACTCATGAACCAGTTCTGATAATTCCGATATAAATAACTTTCTATGGGTTGCAGCAACTGCAGCCAATTTCTTCAACACCTCACTGGCAAGTAGATAGACTTTGTCCGAGAGGCTGCACAAGTAAAAGGAAGAGGTCAGCAACCGATTGTCGCTGAACAAGGACTCAACAATTTGCAAATGAAGCGAGCAGCTTATGATTTATTTTTCTTTTTAAATGGACTGGGGGGAAGACTGGAGAATACGTCATTTGCCTGCGCTTGTAGGTCCTGTGGTAACAGGTTGCTGGTAGAGTTTGCTAGAGCTAAAGGAAATAAATTTTAGCAAGAACAAGATTAAAAACCAAATTTGTTTTTTAATAGAAAAACCATTCCTATCTATTCTTAAAGAAATTAAGTACACTAAATATATATTTTAGGACTAGGATATTTAATTAAGAAAACGCACACAAAGAAAGATCCCAAAACTGAAAGTAATAAAAAAATCAATACCCTGCACGACCAAGTAGGCTGCACAAATTGCGCAAATCAGATTGTGGCAGCTGTAGGAAAATATCACGTGCACTGATGGTCGTCTTTCCATTTAAAGTCGACTGCTCAGAAGCAGAACTTTTATCATGTTTATCCAATTCCTGCTTTGGTGAAGGTTGCTCATTTTTAATATCCCCAGATTGTTCTGGTTGATCATGGTCATTATCAACTGATTGCTCAGATTGAGAAGCAAATTCTGGTTTTGATGCTGCATTGTACACAACCACCTGAAGAAGACTCAGTACCTGTAAACACATAAGGCAAGTTTGTTCAACCTATTCCATGAGACCTACATGAAATGTACAGAGAAGTTAAAAGCCCCCACAAAATTTAAACTGTCTGTCCTACCTGTTCGAAATGAGCAGTGCTGTGTAAAAATTGCGGCCTGTTCAAGAGCTTCAGGAATAATATCAAAGGAATTTCCCCATCTTGAATTCCTTGGGACACATTGAATGGGACCCCACTTTCAATAATTTTTTCTTTTCCTTTGTATGACCTTTTATCTGGGTTTTGTGCATTAGATATATCTGCTAATAATGAAGAATCAAGATGGAATAGCAAATTTGCAACAGCAGAATGATGTGTGGCCAAATATGTCAAGATTTCAAGAATACGACGCAAAACCAATGGAGGAAGACCTGCAAGGGACATTTATTTGTAATTAGTGCAAATAATCCCGGACAGTAAGTAGCAGCAGTCAGAGCACTTCACATTCCCAAGAGAGATACCATCAACTAACTGAGATCGACCATAAACAACATTTGACCGGCATCCATAAAGCCTCTGAGAATTTACTTCAGAAACAGCATTTGCTGAGCCTTCAGCCTCCGGCTTGATCATATCAAGCAAAAGATGAACTAAAGTTGCCCTTGTCACACTCTGTGCACACAAATTTAGCAACAGTCTCTGCAGAAGACCCTTACCAAGAGGCTAACCAAATAAAAGAAAAAGTCAGTGGAGAACAGACATAATTCTGCATATCAATAAATCAAGATGAAATCAAATAATTTGTTTATCAATATCACTCGGTTCTTTTCTGGAAAACCCTACTTACCCAAAGCTGTTTTTCCTTACAATAGTCTACTTTTTTTTCTTTTTTTTTTTGTTGTATGGTGAAGCTTCACTCCAACGTAATTATGTACTATCACTAAAATTCTGACCTTATTCCCCCACCCCCAAACACCACCAAAAAGCCTCAAATAATAAACAAATAAACAACATAGAATATTGGTGCACCAAAATTATGAAGTAAAGTCATTTTAGTAAGTTCTCTGCTCACTAAAAATTTCCAAATCCTAACCTTCTGCATGTTCTTAACACATATTCTATGCCAAATCATTTGTGTGCAGCATGGGATTCCTCAAGAGTAGTCAAGATTCTTAATCAGAATTCACCAAAAAATGAAATAGAAGATGAAAGATTTCCACTAAGCCCCTAAACCAAAATATTGAAAGTCATCATGTCAATTTTTATGCAAAAGCTTATAACTATTGCCGTCACAACAGGTAGCTTAGTAAAAACTCTAGCGTACATGAAAAGAAAAGTTACTAAGAAAGTTTCACCAATTGAGTTTTCCATGCGTTTCTGTGAAATTTACCTGTGCTAATCTCAAAAGGCGAACTAATGCTTTTAGACCATTTGAATCCAACAAGGGTTCACCTTCAAATTCCTTCACCTTCAAGCTATCAGATATTACAGAAGCAGCTCTTCGGCCAATGCTAACTCCAACACCTCTATCCATTGCTGATGGCCTCTCTAACCCCAAACCATTGCGGCGATTGTTCAGTCTCTGACTGGTCGGAAAAAGACTGTGGGCTTGGTAGTGACTCATTGCACGGTCCCTAAGCAACTGAGCCTCAGCAAGTAGTGGTGAAGGCAATGCTGACAGAACTGCTTCTGATGAAGTCAGCAGCACCTACAACAGAGACATATGAAATCCAGTAAGTGCAGGCATAGGACAATGAAATGTGTAATATATACTAGCAGGGCTTCAATAAAAAACCTCTTCACGAAGATCAGCAGGAAAAGTAGCTATAATGGAAGCATTGTCCATGTCATCCGGCTGGGCCTGCTGTGCAACCCTTTGTGCCCTTTGCTGGGCCAAAACTTCTGCTTGAATATCTGGAGGTAGTGCGGCTAAGAATTCAGGATCAATCTCTTCAGCTGAAGGAGGTACATAAGCTGGAGGCTGAACAGACCTAGCTTGCTGAGAAGCTAAAACTTCAGCCCTCAGATCTTCAGGAAGTGCCTCCAAGAAGGTTGGATCAATAGCGTTCCCCCCAAAATCTCATTATTAGGACCAGCTTGATCAGCATTCTCTGTAAGTAAAGCATCCTCCCTTGATGATGTCTCATTACCTTCAGGGTTAGCCCCAGGTTGGTTAGTTTGAGTTCCTTCAGAATCTAAATTGTTCATATCAACATCTGCATCAACTTGATGAGATGCAACGACATCAGCAGGCATGCCTGAACTAGGAATCGCATTGAAGTTATTATTTCCCTGCCCATTATTTTCCAAGGATCTATCAGAATCAATAGCCTGTGGCATTATATCATGAGCATCTGCAGGCATCTCAAAGCCCCCTTGATGATGAACTTCTCCAGATGGAGTGACAAACTCTGGGACTGTCTCCGCTTCTCCACCAGCTACCATATTTCCTTCTCCAATTTCCATGTTGTCAAGTTGAGTTGGGGTGCTGTTCAAAGAAAGTGGTTGAGCTGGCGTTTGTTCTTCAGACACGGGCCCCACATTGACCACATCTTGGCTACCAATGCTTCCAAGATGTATTTCGTGATTATCAGGACTGTTATTCTCTTGATGCTGACCATTACTTTCCAAACCATTGCTATTGTCATGCTCCCCTGCTTGCTGATTATCATCAGAATTTGGGGCATCCACTGGTTTCTCCTGTACATTTAAGTCTTGTGGCTGCCCTTCAGAAGGACTGTCGTCAGGAGCACTCCTACGCAGAAGAGATAAAAATTGTTCTTCTACAGCCTGTGCTATAGCAGCAGCTTGCGAATTTGTCTGCGGCTGACCATCATCGGTCCACCGACCATCACCAGGCCCTCTTCGCTGCAATGAATCCAAACCCAGGGAATAATCAGCCAGTGGTGGAGGTGCTGAACCACCAAAATGGTTACTGAAGAAACTGCTTGGTACATGATCATATGGAAGAACAGGAGCATCAAACATGTATAAATGGGATGCATCAAAACTTTCAGATGGCAAAGATTCTAAATCTCTCAATGTATTCCCAGAAACCATATCAGAAAGATTTGGTCTTGACAGGAGAGGATGTTGGAATCCAGAAGCCTCTGCAACAGATCGATCAGAAGATCTACCAGATTGACGGCGCCTTTCAAAGCCCAAAGTCCTACGGAGACCAAAGACATCATCCGCATTCACCCCCTCAAAGGGTTCAGCTGCAATATCAATGAGACCACTTGAAGATCCAGGTTGACCAAGTACCTGCAGATGGTGATCTAATCCATCAAGAGCTTCTCTCCACCTAACTTCAATAACCCGATTCTCATGGAAGTCATCTTCCTCTTCATCAATCATTTCATCATTGAAATCATCACCCAATACAGGATCGTCATGGTCTTCAACATCAGTATCTGCCAGAGACATCATGCCAGCACCATCTTCAGCTTCATCATCATCGTCCCCATCATCATCATCATCGTCATCTTCACCATCATCCCCCATGTCATCTTCATCACCCATATCATCATCAGCTCTGTTCTCAACACGAAATGTCACCTCAATGTGATTTGAGCTGTGAGATGGACCACCTTCTTCCATTTCTTCCCGCATGAAGTCCATCCCAAGGTTTGCATTAGGGCTGGATGCCACTGCCTCGTCAGCTTCATTTCTCATCTCTTGGTCAGCTGCAGGGTTGGGAATCACATCATGACTACCTTCAGTTTGAGAGGATCCCTGAAGATGTTGATCTTGTGTCTCAGCATTGCCTGCAACTTCCTGCAGATTGCACCTGCTTTGAATGTTTTCCTCCCCCCTCTCAGTCGCAGAAGATGTCAACTGCCCACTTTCTCTCTCATTCGACCCTGCATTTTTTCTCTTGTTTGACCCATCAGTCTTCAAGATTTGCTCACTCATATTGGCAGCCCTTGTTAAACTCTCTAAAGACTTGACTATGATGTTTACAATCTTTGGAGCATCAGGATGGTCCAAATCAATGACCTGCAGTATGCCCGTCAAACATCGCACCATCCCTCCATCTATCATACTTTTTGCTACTTCAGGTGAGCATCCAGACCCTGGCAAATTACTAGGTGATGAATTTTTAGACAAAATTAAATGCACCAGCTCCACAAAAGAAAAGATCCTCTTATCTGGCAATAGCATGATTTCAGTAGATTTTCCTTCCAGGTTTGAAAATGAACATAACGTTTTGACAAGCTCACTTATGACTCGTCTACGTCCTTCACTGGATCGACTGCATAGAACAACCAGAAACCATGACGCTTTCTCAGACAACTTCTCTCTCCATTCATCAGGTCCAGCAGATTTATCAGCAGATATAGGAAGAAGGCAATGCAGAACATGATTTAGAATTCCATAATGTCCAGAACCATCCAGATGATTAGGCCCTTGAGAATGACAGTTCTCAACATCCCGTTTCAATATAATCCCAACAGCATTAGCGTACATGAAAAGAATGTCGCTTAATAATTTGAGGACAAAAGAAACCTTAGCCAAACCGGCAGATTTTTCCAACTCTGGCTCGAGTTTCCATGTTTCATCAACCTTTGTTTTGCCTTTTACCTTAAGAGTTGGTTCATCAACATCCATTAATGTCAAGTTAGTTGAAGAATCTTCCTGACTTGGTGAAGGAAATTTCAGTATAATGTCAAGAAGCTGATCAATAACTTGAGTAAAATTCGCTGGAACCTTTTTGTGGCCTTTCGAACACTTCATGGATCCATCAGGCATCTATTTTCCTGAGGTCGACCCAATTCACTCATTACCAGTCCAGGTTCACTGCTTGATGGCTTAGGCTTTTCCCTTTCCTTTGACAATACCACAAAGGTCCTCCCTCCAGACAATTCTAATTGACAAACAGCCATCACAGCTTTCATGAAAACAGATGGCTCCCTGGAGAGGACAGGCGCCATGGATGTCAGAAATGTTCTTGGGGATGCACGCCCAGCATGCCTGCTTCCACTCAAAGTCTGTTTTATTTCAATTTCCATGGCTGTTTGAAGAGTCTGAGGGTCTTCAAGCAGATGTCTGACAATACTTGATGCTACAGTATCATATCCAGGGAAAAAACAAGCTTTGGGGAGATTGAATAGAGCAGGCAACGCCCCATTTTCAATAAACTGCAAAGCCAAGGAATGGGTTTTTGTCAAATGAGCACACAACTGAAGAACAGCCTGCATAATCATGGAAGGAACCTGCTGCTTTATCAGATCACAAGCAACACATAGTAACTTATGACCCTCATCCATAGTCAAATAACCAGTAGAAATGCCAAATATATTCTCCAATGAAGACCCAATTTCTTTATCACAAGTATCTACAGGTTCTTTGTTTCCTTTGTCAGATGGAACTGACAATGAAGCCAGGTCAGCAGATGAGTCAGACAGAGAACCCATTGCAACCCCTTCTGCACTGTCAGAAAATATTTTAGGCTTTGACTGTAGCAGATTATCCAAGATAAGCAATAATGCACTAATACATTTTAGGACAGCAGCCTCTTCCCAAGACTCATTTCTCACTTTGAAATTGGTCAAAATATCTATTGCAGCAGATGATGCCCTTCTGAGCAGCAATTTCTCGTGTCGTTCCATCTTCAGCAAGAACCAAAGCTATCACATGAGATATCATACTCAATGCATTTGCATTGCTCTGAGATTCCAGTCTGCGAAGCTTTAACTGCTCAACAAGATAGCATATCACCTTTGGTCTGTCTTCTCCTTTGTTCCGATTGCAAAGAGTAACCAATAGATCCGTCAAGGGGAATGCCACTGTATCACTATTTTGGAATAGTTTCATTAAGGCAGCAAGGATATCATCAACAGGGGGTGCCTTTGCTGATGCTCCATCCAACACAACATCTGTCGACTTGTCAACAGTCTCAGGTTTGGTGGTCTCAGATGAACTTCCGAGGGATAGAGCAAGTGCACGGGCCAGTTCATCATCTTCTTGTACAGGATCCTCTGCATGACTGAATAACCATTCCATAGCCATCTCAACACTGTTTGTTTCAACCCGTCTGAGGGCTTCCTCTGCTCTTGCCCTTGTAAAACCCATCTCAACTATAGTGGCAATACTAGCCTCATCAGGTGGAGGGGGCATGTAACGTTGGCTTGTACTTCCGGTAATGCTGCTCCGGTTTCGCTTCACATCTCCAACACCAGAGTAGACATGCGTCACAAGAGAAATAATAGAAGCAATGAAAGCAGGACTGCAATTAGGAAACATTTGGTGGTTCCAAATAGGAAGTATCACATCAAGAACCTGCGATTGCAACATTCTTACAAACACTTCTGGTTCCTTTGGTACAGGAAACAATCCAATTGATAGACCAGTTGTTGCTGGCTGAACAAGAAGCTGAGCCTGAGATGCAGATGAAGGAGGTAACAGGAATGCTGAATTCACAAAACACTCAAGAAGTCGGCAGTAGCTTTGAAATGTGTTAACAAGCCATATACTATGAGACAATTTAGTTTCTTCAACTTTTTCATTATCAGCCCCAGAAGCTTGCAAGGAGAATGGCAACGTCCACAGCAACTGACTAGTAGCTTCAAATGTTGTCAATAGCTCCTTGAAAGTACCATGGACATAGAAGTTGTTGACCATTGAAGCATAACAGGTGCGCCGCCTGCTGTCAAATGTAAGAGCTAACATGTCGTCCACAATTTTTCCAAGGTATCGACATTTAACTGATAGAGATCCCTCAGAAGTAGAATAACCACAGAAACTAAGAGCCTCAAAGAAAACCTTGGCCAAGGCAGATCCAAGAATCTTTGAAGCTGACGAACCTGAGTCAGCTCTGCGACGATGTGATGAGGTGAACCCTTTCACAAGAGCTGTAAAAAAAGATCGCACAGTGGAGGCCAACTTTCCCAAGATTTCCAGAATTAGAACATCTGGACTTTTCTTCTTCAAATCCTGAGATGATGTTTCAGGTGCAATAGCATGAAACTCTGGATCAAAGTTCAAGGCCTCCAAGTGCCTCCCTGTCCTTCCACCACGTATGCGAGTAATACCATGCCGACTACGCCGGTGTAGGCTGTCACCAGATCGAACAACTGAAAGAAACTCACGATCACCAACCAATAAAGTGTGATTCCTCACAGAAACTGGATTCGTATATCTTACTACAGGAATATTGGCATCATCATCACTTTCTCTTCCAGAAACAGTAGAAGGACCTGCATCTGCGTTCTCAGGTTCTTGTTCTATATTGCTCTTCTCCTCCATCTTAGAGTCATGCGCAAAGACATTTGCCAGATTATTTCCCTGTATGCCCTCCCAATATCTTTCAATACATCAGCATCTGAGGCACCCAGTTCTGAGAAAAAGGCTGGAGTTCCCTTTAACAGAAAATTGGAGAGAGACAGAATTCCCTCAAGAACAGAAAGATGTCTCAAAACCTTGCCCTGCTTTGTGGATTCAACTTCTGCAAGTTGAGCCTCTCCAATTGAAATTAAGAGATCATTTGTTACTTTTGAATGCTCTTTAAGAAACAAACATACTGCACGAGCCAGAGAAGCAGAATGCTGAAGTGAGTGTGAGAAGTTCTTGAAGGCAACAGATAAACTATGCCCAAGTGAAACTGATGGCAGCATTAAAGGCATATTTAGCAATTGTAGCACGGCTTCAACCCCTTTCCTCTCCACAAACATGCGGCATGTTTCAGCATTCTGAAGGACTGTCTCAAGAACGAGCAGCATTGTTCACAAAGTCTG
Source organism: Combretum micranthum (assembly GCA_024138025.1). Classification (NCBI taxonomy): domain Eukaryota; kingdom Viridiplantae; phylum Streptophyta; class Magnoliopsida; order Myrtales; family Combretaceae; genus Combretum; species Combretum micranthum. The sequence continues at coordinate 115,598 of JAMXBD010003307.1, forward strand.
GAAGGAAAGACTCAACATTTGAAACGGAAATGTCAGAAGATGGATCATTAGTGTGCTCTGAACTGTCTGGCTTGAAGGTGTCCCTGACATCTGATGACACCAGATTCCCTCCTTCAGGATCAGTTTCCATGGGAATGGGAAATGTAGAGGACATCAGGTCACGGGATTCTTCGGAAGATTCAACACCTGAGCCCATTTTTGAAATGGTGTTCAGTATCTCAATAAGCATATCCACACCAGGACCACGCAGTGAGGAAGCATGCCGAAGTAGTTCATCCAGTCCAGTAGACACAGATCCTGGAGTATCACCAGTCAAAGCCCGTAAATATGCCCGGGATGTAAATATTTTCACAAAACATTGCAAGGCATTGCGATCTTTCACAGCCTGAAGACCATTAGCATTGAGGCACAAAGCATCCAGACACTGAGGTATGCACGATATTGCTTCTGCAGAGCAGATAACACCATCCATAATGGCATCCAAGAAGGCAGAAGGAAGACCAGCTGCATCTAAAATAGAAAAACAAGTAGGGTCTTTGTGAATCAAATCACTCATAACAGTTGCTGCAAGTGAAAAAACACCACCACTAAATTCTTTTGCTCTTTGGAAAATTGTATGGAGGCATTGTGGCAACAAACTATCATCAGAACCATACAAACTTGAAGTGTTCCCCGGGGCATCAGCTCCATGAGATATTGCACGCAACAAAGCTTTCAAAAGTAACCTTCGATGGTGTGAAATTAATGATTCAGAGTAGAGAGGCTGCAGATTATCAAGCTCACTGGAAGCAACAGCAGGAACTGTTTGTGTGCGCTCAATACAATCAGATTTTTCCCCTTGTTTTGAACAATTCTCAATATAAGACACTTCAACCTTCAAGCGTCCAATAGTATCATCTAAACCACCCAACTCTCGGAACAATGAAGCAGCTGGGTTACTATATTCCATGAAGGCTTCAAGAATATGGACAGCGGTGCAAACCAAATGCAAGTGTTGTGGATCCGTATCTTTCAGAAGGGGCAGAAGGGTTGATATAAATCCTGATTCTCGCATGGCAGAACATCTTGTTGATGATGAAACCAGGGCAGCAATAAGAGATAGTAGAGCCTCAGCAAATACAACAGACCCTTTTGACGAGCCACTAATAACAGAATCAATAGCCTTCTGCACAAGGCTGGACAGGATCCCACGATGTCCCCCAGATGTAACAGCAGTAAGCACATTAGACTGACGAGAACGATCCTGACACAAAGCAACCAATGCAAGCAAACAGAGTATACGGATTTTTTCAGGAATTGCTTCTTCATAACTCAATAATAACAATAATTCATTGACAAAATCAGGCTCTGTATTAAAGAAAGAAACCAAGTCATCTGCATCACTGCTTGCTTTGACAAGGACTATAAAGGCATACAGGCGAATGCACGTAAATTGCTGCCTAGAAGATATAGATCCAAAAGCCCTTGCAAAACGCAGTCTAGTCAATAATGAAAATCTCAAACCACTAGGTACGTTATACTTGGTAACTAACTTATCCAAAAGCTCCAGATCAGTTTCAGGATAAGAATCGATTCTTGGTACGTGAATAATTCGTAAACCTTGAGAAGACTGTTCCTCAGTCTGGTTTCCATTTGATGATTTGTTAACTGCATAAAACTCAAAATGGAGGGTGCAGCCCAATTCATAGGCAACAGGATCACAACCGTCCTCCAATGCACATGCAGAGAGTCCAAGACCCTCATCCTTTCCTCCCCAACCTTGTGCAAGGCATATAGTTTGGAACTCAGGGAGGGATCTCTAATAGAGCTCTTTCCAATAGTTTTCCTCAAAAATGCAGCCAGTGTCTGCAGGCAGGCCTCAACGACATCCACATCAGTAGAAGCAAGCAGAGCTGAAAGATGATGCTGCATCAACACACAACTCTAAGAGCATCAGAATTTATAAAATAAAAAATAAATAAAAATGAAAAAACACACATTTTACATCTGCAAAACTAGATCTTTCTTTGTTTCTTGTTTTCACTATTATTAAAGAAATTTCCTCCAATCAGATTTCTCAAGGAAAGAAACTTCTCTGAACCATATTTTGAGAAAACATTAGTGCAACAAAAAACCCATAATGGCAAATGCCACAAGTATTCTATATCTGCAGATACAGAACTTGCGCTGCATTGAAAAGCCAGAGTTGAGAATAACTTTGCTAAACCAATTTTCAGTACAAAATTTACTGCATGAAGAAGGTCAGGCAACTAAAGCTTCTAAGCATAAAAGAAACTAAAATTTTAAGGGTTGATTGTTGGCAAATGCTAAAGCACCAATATGTAGACATACTTCAACAACAAAAACTTTACATTTTTGCCACCCCATAGATATGAGGTTCTTTTACCAAAAAAAATTCAAGTAAGCAATGATTATTAAGGAAAGAAATGACCAGATAATCATTGAAAGAAGAAGAATAAAGAGATAATGGACATCTCTTCAGCCATGATAGATATATAATGAGGGAAAAATTGCCAAGGCATAAGACAGGACAAATACCTCATATGAACTGGAAAAGTGCTTATTTGAGCAATTTTCCAAGATTATTCTTATGACACGAAGAATTTGAAGAACAGCAGCTTTAGGAAATGGAGGATCAGATTCTAAAAAATTATCCTCAACCTGCAAATCTTTCCTTGACTTTATATGCTTCTCAAAAAATGAGTCAAAGTGGTTAAAAAGATCAACCCAATGATGAAAATCACCCTGCACCAAAAACTAACTATTACAAAATGGAAAGACCAAGCCAAAAACAATAGCAAAATTGTCAGAAGTAATTCACACCTTATCATACTCCCAACTGAAATATTTTAAGGCTCTTCTATATTTTCAAATGGCACTGCAGTGACGGCATCGATGAACGATCTGATCTTTGGAGGCTGAGAAAAGATTAACCAAAAATCAGCAGAGCTATTGGAACAAATAATTGAAGATAATTCTAGTATTGAATTTTATGCAAAAAAAAGAAGAAGAAGAAGAAGGAAACCATGAATTGAAATCAAAGACAACAATTGCATAAAAACCTACATTATATTACTTCTTGTATATTTCCAAGAAAAAAAGGAAGAAAATCAAGTGGGAATGGAGGAGTCTAGATCTAGACTATATAAATAAATCAACAATATAATTCTTCAGTCATTTAAAACCCTTTTAATAAGAATTGCATCAAAAAGGCATTAAATTGATTGGTGAGAGGAATCTATTGACAATGAGTTCAGCTCCCCACCCTTCAAACTTGTCATCGGATAATAACTCGAAGAAAGAGCAAATGCCAGCTACCAAAAATACTGATTACTACAGCAAGAAACCTCTGCTCTATAAATAGGAAGACCGATGAGCCATTAAACCAACGTTATCAAGGCAAAAATGACAATTAGATATTCGGATCAAACTTTTCTATCGCCAAAGTTAGCATATAACCAAAACACTGAATTTAGTGTAATCAAATGTTACTTTACTTTGCTGGTACATCCTAATATTTCATAAGTGGGGCACATAAATCTTCACCAATTTGAGGCAGTTATGACAAAACTATGGTTCTTCCTTGACCCCATTCCAACCTAACCATAATGTCTTATAATGGATAGAAAATATTATAATTCCTCACCATATGAACCAATGGATTGCTTTAAGCTCAATCACTTTTAGTTGTGGATGTGTCCAGTAATTTAAGGAAAAGATGCCAGGCTCTGTTCACAGCCGTCCTCAGCAAAAGTTATGTTTCTATATACCTCAGCATACACAGGACTTCTTTGGTTCCCATCATATTATTACGTGCTTGAAGGTCAAAGAGACCTCAAAATATATGGGTTCCAATGCTGAATACTATGAAACAAAAATACCTAGGACAAACGCACGTTCAAACTCCTCAAAATACCATTTTTCCCCCCCCATCACCACATTTAGATAGATGAAATCAGAATTCGATTCTAGGAAATTCAATAAGACATCCACTTATGGTTAGCCGATCAAATTTACACAATCTCTAAAACTAAGTCGAATACCAACTCGTGCACCATCACCCTGAACCTCCAATTAGGCAAATGCATACATACACTTCTTTAAACATTCCCAGCAATATCATGGTTTATGAGTAATGCATAACACCTGCGTAACCATAAAATTCATCATTCAACAAAAAGATACAAACAGCCAAGTCTTTTCACTTCAAAACAATAACACAAACACTTGAACTCCACTGTGTTATTCAGCACTCCAATTAAGCAAATGCATACATCCAACTCTTTAACCATTCACAACAACATCATGGCAAAACCGTGTCAAAATCGAAACCAGATTATTCACTATAGAACAAAAACATACGACGGCCAATTCATTTCACTTCAAAATGATAGCACAAACACATGAATTTCATTATGCGTATGCAGTATCGTGATCAAACATGCCCCTGGGCCATAAAAATCACTCCTTTATAATTCTCATCAACAAAACAATAACACATCATATCAAATCAAATAAATAACAAAACTTTAAACTTAAAAAAACATATAACACACTCAAAATTCACACCATCGAAACGAAGAAGGTGAAAATTTCCTTATTTCCGTATATAATTAAGTACTAACCACTTCCAAAGCTCTTCTTTTGAGCTTCATCATGTAACTTCACACATTGCCTGCACCAAAACCAAAGGAAATCAAAACAAACCGATCAATTCTCAGTTAATGAGAACTGATCGATGAAAGAGCATACAATCGATCGATGGATTGATTGATTGATCAATCGGAGTAAGAAATGATGGATTCAGTGTGATTTTAATTGGAATTTGTGACGATCGGGTGGTGAGTATCGGAATAAGGATGGAGAGTTGGAGTGGAAGTTAGGGCAAAGAGGAGTGATTTTGGTGGAATGGGAGAACTAGGGTTTTAGTGAGATCAAAATGAGAGATAGAAGGATTGATTTTATAGAGCGAGAAAGAAAGAAAAGAGTGCGTTTTGGGGAGAGAGATAAGTGAAGAAGGAATGTATGCTTAACTATGAAGGAGCTCAAGGTGTCTCTGGGTCTTATTTATACGGAGTATCTGTTTTTTTTTTTTTTTTTTCTTTTCTTTTGGAATGCAAAGAAAAGAAAAGAATCGAATCGATGGATGTAGAACGATAAATCGTTTATATTTTTTGATGAATTTCTTGGGTCTCTTATTTACCAAAAAAAAATTAAAAAATAATTGTCATCGTTATTTAATATTTACACACCATATACACCAAAAGTAATAAATATTTATGCATTATATATGTATAAACGCATGGAATCCTTCCTTATACATATGTGTGTGTTATGGAAATGTACAACACTGTTTTGGCTTTTCTAAGTGCTACCGGGATTTCTTCTTTTCCAACGAGATTTTTGCTTTTAAAAGAGTAACAGGAAATCATACGTGCCTGTTTTTACTTCTTTGTTTTTCCACAAAACCATTCCAATAGTGAAATCCCCACTTTATAGTATCGATACTCTTATTCTACATTTTAAGGATGTTTCTCAACTTATTTACCGTCAATAATCGCTGTGTCAATATAGTACGTTTGAATCTAGACCTCTAGATTAATGAGTTTGTAAAATAGGAACAGGTTGGTGTGTATCAGGCTATCTAGTATGATCACTTTAATGGTCAAGTTAGTATAGTATATAAAAAAAAATAAATAGAACAATAAAAAATGTACAAAGTCTACTTGGCTTATCTGTAGAGGGGAAAAATATTTAACAGGTAGTGTAAATCGCATGTGTATATATATATAGTGGATAACTATCAATTATTTTTCAATATATGGATGGGATGATAGGTAGTTTCTAAAATAGCTATACACACACGTCACGTGTTAGAAAATCATTCATAGTTACTTACCATTATATTACATGTAGCTTGTAATACTCATTGAATCATTTCTCCACTCGAGAACATATGGAGGAGTATTATAGATGGTCTTGGATGGTGGTTACCTGTTTGTAGAGTTGGTGAAAATCTTGGAGGTCACATGATTAGTGATCAAGGAGGCTACTAAACCATGTTCTAAAAGCATATGAGACTGGGATGACATGGCATAAATTGGAGAAATTAGGGGACCTACTTGGGTTAGATCACTTATGACCTACAGCCTACAACTTTTATACATAATCTACAACTTTTATACAAACCTACAACTTAATTGCAAGATCCAATGGTGAATCTTGCATCTTTTCTATAAGTGACTTAACCTAAGTCCCACCCGAGAAATTAGTCCTATCGATAAAGTTGATTAAGCACAATTTATATTGACCAAGGGTGGTGGGTCTAATTGAAAGAGTTAGGATGGTCGAAGGTGCTTAAGAGGGTTAGTAATGCAGCTATTAGGTTGATTCATACCACAATTAGATTGGGTTGGCTTAAAGAGACATTTGTCTAAATATGCCCATCGGCAATTGCCTCTCCCCTTTTCTTAGTGATGGATCATCAAAAATAGGGATCGTGATTTAGTGCTTCTCAATCTAAGAGCCAAGTCACATAGGAATTTATTCCTAAAGAGTAGATCAATTTAAGGAGTAGGCTTCATCATGGACAACTCAAAGCCAGTCAGATAGAGTTCGTATTTTTCCTAAGCAGTGCTTGAAGGAAGACTAGATGCCTTATCCATTTATGCAATTGTACCATGATTGAGTCGAAGCGGATGGGTTAAGGTTAAGTGAAGTGTGGGTGATTTATTAATTCCCAACTATGTTGTCTGTGTCGAGTATGGTACGTATAGAGGTGAAATCGTCATATAAAAGAAGTTTGTCTTTTCAAATTCTAGTGTAAAAACCAAACTGCAATACATGTTCATCATAAATTGGCAACACATGCATCACATCTGTATACATCTAGGTATGTTGCATCATGTCAGGAGTTTTAGTTGTTGGGATTTTCAAAAGAAGACATGACATTCACAATGACACGACAATCTTGATCTTTCTAACCGTTTTCTTGGGATTTAAAATATTATTTATCTTGCTATTTATCTAAAAGTCATCTTTTGACGCAGTGTGAAAGCGCAAAAATATAAATCAATCTCATCGAATGATTTCCAAAAACACACAATTGCAAAATCTTGCATATTTCTAAGAGAAACCCTCTCTCAAGAAGGTTCGAAAGTATCAAATATCAAATTTTCTGATTACAAAAGACAAGCTAAAGGCTATTTATGTTATTACATGAGGAATTCTAAAAGACAAGATCCTCAAAAGGAAAATAATAAATATAATAATAAATACAAATAAATCATGTAACTGACAATTGATGTGGAAATGAAAACTAGCAGCCTATAATTAATATTGGTGGTTTCAAAAACTGAAAAGTTGAAACCGTCAGTAATAAAGGCTGGCTTTAATTGAGATTCCGCTACTACATTATTCTCTTCCACCTGCAGAGAACCCGACCCTAAGTTCTTGTCTATCCATCTTTTCCTATTCTTTTTCTTCTTGGCTCATCTAAACTTTCATCCTCACTTCATTCTTCATCTCTTTAGATCGTCTTGATTTATCCTATTTATCTCATCGCTTAATCATGATTCGCACAGCATCATTTACCCCCACTAGATTAAAACTCATCCTTGAGTTTTCTTATGAATCTGTTCATGCATGATCCAGATGGATTGGAGTGATAACTGGACAATCGTTTTCCATGTTAATATGAAACAATAGGACAAATGTACTCACTAATTCTGGCATTACCTCTAGGTCAGGATGTAAATTTTTTAGCAAATCGTTGAGCCCCTCTTTAATCTCATTCGATGGTGCAATGAATCTACTTTGAGTTTCTTCATCCTTGACTCCTTTGATAACTATCAACACCTGTTCATCAATCAACAGAAGCTTCTCCACAACGACTTCACACCAACACAAGCTTTATAGATGTCAGGTTCTTCCTCACTATCCTCATAATCACCAATCTAAGCACTCTAATCTTTGAGGGTTGAGTTCTCTTCTTGTTCCACCAATTCCTCCTTAAGAACATTTAAATTAAGTTCACTGGTTCAGGATTTGAATATTCTGAGGAAGGATTTGCTCGTAGTCTAGGAAAAAGGACTCCCGCTCCATCAGGTATTTCATCATAAACTAAAGTCTTCATAGGCTCCTTACCCTCAAGGCGTCTTACTGCTAGAAGTTTTTCCCACCAATACATGCATCACCCCGCAAACGACTCTTCACCAACTCTATCATCATACCAGTGAACTTTTAGAATTAAGTTTACTGGTTTAGGCATCTGTAGAATATTCTAAGGAAGAATTTGCTCGTAGTCTAGGAAAAAGGACTCCCCCTCCATCAATATTTCATCATAAACTAAAGTCTTCATAGGCTCTTTACTCTCAAGGCGTCTCACTGCTAGAAGTTTTTCTCACCAATACCATACATCACCCTGCAAATGACTCTTCACCAACTCTATCATCATGCCCTCATAAACCTTCATATGGTCAAAGAACCTCTCAATTTCCTCAACCCACACCCAAAACTCATCCAGATTTTCAGTACCATCAAACTCAGAAACAACATATTTAAATTGAGAAAAGATTTCATCTTTATACATTTAATTGCTCCTACCGTATAGTCTTCTGCCACCATAACCTCTTCTCCAGGCCAGATTTTCAAAAAACTCATTTCCATCATCAGTATGATAAGTAACAGAATTGATCCTTAGATTGCCTTTCGGTAGTCTCCAATAATCCTGCCTGCTACTATTGGTATTGGATTGATAGATCAGGGCTTCATGGCGTTGTTCCTTTCGTCGGATATCCCGTAACATAAGACTTCCGTACCCTAAACACCGTCAAGAATATAACCACCGTCAATACTCTCATTCGGAGACATCTTTGTAAGATTCAACCTCACTCAATACCACTCTAATGCAACATGAAAGCATGAGAAGAGAAATAAATCTCATCGAATGATTTCTAAAATCACACAATAGTAAAGCTTCCAATTTCCCAAGAGAAAACCCTCTTAATATAACTTCAAAAGTATATCAAAATATCAGATGTTCTTTGACAAAAGACTAAAAGGCTATTTATACTATTATATGAGGAATTCTAAAAGATAAAATCCTAAAAAGACAAATAATAAATATAATTAAATTGTTGATTGGTAATAAAAGTTAACGACCTATAAGGCGGTTTCAAAAACTTAAAAGTTAAAGCCATCAATAATAAAAGCCAGCTTTAATTGATATTCCGCTATTGCATTACCTTTGCATATTGTCTTTATGTCTTTTTCTTTAAAGAGCTCTTTCTTTCTTCAAATTATTACTTTTTTCCATCATAGCTAATCAATCAATCATGGCAGGTGAGGTTAAAAGCTCTATTAGCAACTTGTTCAAGCAAGGTCCTCCCCAACTATGATTGAAGAGACGTCAAAAGTTGACGAGGGAAGGTCGGTCATGGAGGTCTTTAATAATATTTTCAGTCTTAAGTGATGAAATTGATGTCTACTCTTTGAGCGAGCCAATTGAAATAGATGATTTATGCAATGATGGTAGGCCATTAACAACAATATGGACATTTATAAAGTTCCCACATTGAGTCATGAGGGTCCTCGTCACATAATTTAGGTAGGTGAGATTGATGAGAACAATATTGAAGAAATAATAGATTTGTACAAAGATAAAATACCTTCGACGCATCACATTCGTTAATCAAAGGTTGAAGAGAGAGTTCCTCTTGTTAATAGCTCTCATTTCAATGTGTATACAAAATGTCTAGAGTTCGGCTTGAGAGTTCCTTTTTTCGAATTCAAAGGGAATGCATGAATTATTTTTGTGCTTCCCATGTCATTTTTACCCTAATTCTTGGTTTGTTAATATTTTGAAAGCATCGTAAGAATTTACTTTGATAGTGATTCCATAGCTAGTTTGTTACTTCTTCAGCTTTTAAAGACAATGGTGAATGGTTAAACCTATCACAGACTCATTAGTATAAAAATGTTTTCCTATTTGAGCTTTTTAGTCAAAGGGCCGAAGCCTAAGTTTATCGCAGTAGATAGTGATAAGGAATGGTTGTTATTGACTAAATGGGTAGCTCATATCAAGTTATCTCCACTTAAGGAACTTGAGGCCAATGACCGATAGACCATGGAAGAGATTACTCGATTCCTTAAGTGGAGGAAGTGGCATGATCATGAACCTCTTCACGTGATGTAGGTTATGTTTGCGCATTACTTATTTCAAAGAGATAGAGGGTGAAACTAGTAGTACCATTCAATTTCCTCTATCATATAGGTTGTATTGCTTGGGAAGACCAATTCATAGGCTATTGCTTGATACGGGAATCCTCTTGGTGCAAGCTCAGCGTAAGGTTATCACTACCATGCTTTTAACTACCTACTACAAGGGAAAGACCTAATGAAGATACAATTCAACCTTTGATTTAGGTAAGGTCATAAATTAGGTAAACGGACAACTTTGTTTGTTTAAGATGTCATGATGTAAGTCTTTCCCTTTCTGCGATAGCACATCCTTGCCTTATTTTTTTTTTTCTTATTTAAAACTCATATATTCCACTATTCTCAGCAAGTGATGTTCTCCATGAAGAAAGCCATAAAAGGCTCATGAGGAGGTTAAGAAGGAAGCTAAGGAAACAATGTAGGGGACGAAGGAGGCTAAGAAGAAAGTTGCATATGTTGAGTCAATAAATCCTCTTTCCAACCGTTTGAACTATTGTGAAGATAGATGTAATATTTGGCTTCAAAGGCCAAAAGCTTAAGCTAAAAGCATTTTTACTAAATGCAGTAAGTCAAGAAGTATGGGGAACTCTTGGTGCATGAGAATTAGGATAGAAGAATGGCAAAAGATTCCTTCAAGAAGGCTAAAAATGATCTTTTAAGAAAAGTTACCGTCATTAGAAAATAGGAGGTGACCTCTTCAAAGCTCACAAGTTACACTAGAGCCTCCAAACCGATTTCATCTGTAGGACAAAGGAACCAGGACATGTAAAGGAAGAACTTGCTAAGACCATTGAGGTGGCTAAGAAGTTTAAGTAGGGGCCTCATGAAGTGGAGATGTCACTTTGTCTTAAGAACTTGGAGTTAGAGGTGAAGGTGAGCGGAGGATCAAGTTGTGGTTAAGGGCTGGAGGCTATTGATATGTTACCAACATTGCTAAACAGAAAATAATAGTCATTAGAGGAGTTCATGGTAAGAGACCAATGTAAAGAGGAGATGCAAGTGGTGGCTCAAAGGGCTGTCAAATTTCATATTCGGTGAATCTTCAAAGTTTGTCAAAATTCTTCTATGGATTGTCAACTCGGTTTTTTAATATCACCATGGGCTTGATGCGGTGTATGAGGGATCGTACAACGTGTTTAGTCGAGTAGATGAAAATGTAGGTATTAGCTTAGGCGATTTTGATGGCATCTCTTCAACCTTTTTAATCCATGTTCCAATACCAATGTCAAGATACAACGAGAGGTTAAACGGTTGTTAAAGGTTCTAGCCCATGATGAAGGAGTCAACATGTATTAGATGTTGAGATGTTATTATCAGTTTCCCTTTCTTTGATGAGATTCACAATCAGCAGTAATGATGGCTGTCTTATGTAGTCCTCTAACTATTATACAATTGTTTTCTTTGTTCATTATTGTCTTGCCTTCCTTTGCTAGGTTACATGACCTTTTTATTTATGGTTACTTCGCCTTGTTTGCAAACCATCCATTTTAATTGTTCCAGGCCCACCCCCCCACACACACACACACATGGGAGTTAGCGAGCATGTGCAATAAGGCTCAATTTTTTATATCTTGAAATTCATTGCCATGTATCTTTAGCAAGTACGATATTTTTGCATCATCATTTTTATCTTGCTAATACTGTAATGCCCTAATATTCTTGGTTAAACGATAAATGTTATCTATTTTGACA